>JAIEZT010000102.1:0-32500 GCA_019594935.1 Periophthalmus modestus | reverse complement strand
ATATTGGTCTATCTCTAGTTTGCAATGTTCAGAAAGTTCATAATTTATGCAAAGGAAGACATACTTTAAACCCCAGCTGAAGTGTCTTGCTTAAGGACATAATGACAAGCAATACCCCATACAAGTATAATACCCCCTCTTTAATAGAAGCTTATTTGATCTACTCCTCTTCCTCATCCATAAAGTTGTGTTTTACGCCTGACATCCTGCTTATCCAGACAGATGTCACTGTATGGGGCAATGTGGAGAAGTGCCTTGCCCAAGGACACAAAAATGGGAGTAGAACCACGGTCCATCTGTGCCACTTTGAATTGAATAGATCCATGATTACTGTGGGCTTCAGACACTCGTGAGCGCACAGAAGGAGCAGATGGTGAGTTTCCAGTCCACTTCTGATTTGATTTAGCTCAGAAATGGAACGGCCACAAACACCGTTTTTCATCAGCACTAAAGAATAAAACTAACTGGACTGGACCAAGGATCGGGACCACAACAGGATCAAGTCAAGTCTATATCAATACTATATCAATACTAAACCAAGACTGAACCAGGACTACAGCAGGACTAAAGAAAGTCTATATCAGGACAAACCAGGACTGAGCAAGGACTACAGCAGGACCAAGGCCTCAGACTCTTCTCACTTCCCTCTATTAGTCCTCCAGACCCTTCCCCTCTTCCTCCTCACTCTCTCCTTTAGTCTTCCAAACCCTGCCCCTCCTCCCCCCTTAGTCTGAAGGACTAAAAGGGACACCCCGCCTTTCCCCCAATCTCCCCTCACTCCAGACCCCCTAGACCCTATCCCCTGACATTTGTCTCCAGTAGGTTAGACTACTGTAACAGCCTGCTCACTGGCCTCTCCAAACGGGCCTTAAGACAGAACAGTACATCCAGAACACTGCTGCTCGGGTCCTGACCAGAACCAGGAAGTACGAGCACATAAGTCCTGTGCTCAGGTCTCTGCACTGGCTTCCTGTAGCTCAAAGAATAGACTTTAAAGCAGCTCTGCTTGTGAACAAGTCTCTTCATGCCCTAGGTCCAAAGTACATCTTTGACATGTTAGTGCCAAATGAACCATCTCACACTCTGAGGACTTCAGGGACCGGCCTCCTGCTGGTGCCCAGAGTCAGGACTAAACATGGGGAATCAGCGTTTCAGTTTTATGCAGCTAAAACCTGGAACAATCTTCCTGAAGATGTGAGACAGGCCTCGACTTTGACAATGTTTTAAATCCAGGCTCAAACGGTTTTCTGTTTATCTGTGCATATGACTGAAAGGTTTTTATTTTTATTCTGCACTCTTTTGTTTTAATGTTTTAATGTCAATTTTATGATGATTATTTGTGATTATTCATGTTTGATTTGTGTGATTTTAATGTCTTTCTTATTCTGTAAAGCACTTTGAATTACCTTGTGCACTATGAATTGTGCTATACAAATAAACTTGCCTTGCCTTGCCTAGACCCCACCACTCCTCCCCCCTCACTGTCCCCTTTAGTCCTTCAGACCTTCCCACTCACTCTCCTCTTTAGTCCTCCAGACTCTGCCCCTCCTTACCCTCACTCTCCCCTTTAGTCCTCCAGACCCCTCCTCCCCCTCACTCTTCTCTTTAGTTCTCAGACTCCACCCCTCTTCCCTCTCATTTCAGTTTGATTGTGTGATTTTTCTGATTACATTTATTATTTATGTTTCATTTATTATTCTCTGATTGTTGTTATTTCAGACACATTTTCATTTGAATTGTTTTTTTTTTTTTGTTGGATAAATGTAATTTGATTTGGTCTGATTTGTGTTTGTTCTGCAAAAATCATTCAAAAATCATTCAGACAAGAATGAGTCAAGAATATAACTTCAGTAACAATTTCTGCAGGTGTACACAGCCATATAAAGCTCACTGCAGCAGAGTGGTCAGAACCTCCACCCCACAGCAAGAAGGTCCTGGGTTCTGTCCAAAGACTGTGGAGTTTGCATGTTCTCCCTGTGCATGGGTGAGTTTCTCTCACTGACCTTAAAAAATCTTTCTCAAACAGTTTAAACCTTTACAAACATGACCTGAAATGTCCCTGTGTGTCAGATGCCCTCCCTGTGTCTGTATGGGGTCCTATTCTGTGTAAAAGTTGCTAACGCTGTAGCTTTGTTCTGTACATGTCCTGAAATCTCATTCTTGTATCAGTTTGTCATTTCTACTGGACAAACTTAAAATGTGAACTTTGAACAGAATCTGATTATTCAAACAGAAATCACAAATCTAATCACTATTTTTTTTTTTTTTTTTCCAAATGGGCCAGGGCTGAAACACACACAGGGATCCCGCTGAGCAAACCAAGTCTTTGTCTCAGGTCTGGTCCACGGCTGCTGAGGTTTAACCCTTTGGAGGATGAGGCAGATGGAGAGACGTGTTTCTGACAGCGATAAAAAATCTACAAATTAGTGTTGTCAAAATCAGATACTCATCCATGCTAAAACTAGCATCGAAACTACAACCTCATTGTTCACAGGCATCGATACAAAAAAATCCCATTGATAGGACAGAAATGAACCTTTTCTGATAATCGATCTTGAGTGTATCAGAACAAGTTTAAGACCACATAGACTAGTATATGGACCACTATGGAACCTACCAGGACCACCGAGGATATACAGATATAAGACCACACAGGAATGATATAAGACCACACAGGAATGGGAAAGAAAATACAGGTAGTACCATTTAATGTTGAATCATTATCGAGAATCGAGTCTTATCCTACTGCAAATCCTGAATGTCCTGATTTCAGAAATTTCACAAACAAACTGGCTGAGCTCAGTTTTTTCAAAATAACTGAGGTTCTGTCACATCTGCTTTCGTGGTGTGTGGATCTCAGAGACTTTTACCAAACAAAATCATTCAAAAACGTGATATCTCAGCAGATACAGAAATGCTTGTGTTTGAAGGTAGAACAGGGACTAACAGGGGCTAAACCATGACTAAACCAGGAGTAATCCTGGACTAAATCAGAACTAAACCAGGACTAGACCAGGACTAGACCAGGACTAGACCAGGACTAGACCAGGACTAGACCAGGACTAGACCAGGACTGCAGAGGAGAGGCAAGATTTATTTTCTGAGGATTGGGTCTCAGTTTAGAGCAGTGTCCTTGAACCTGAGAGTTTACTGAACAGTTTTCATGATCCTCCTCTTTCTCTGGTTTTGAACTAAAGAAAATGTAAAATAAACCAGGACTATCCCAGGTTCTGTTGTTGTGTCCTTTGTTGTGACAAGAAGCTTCACTCACATTCTCTAGTATGAATGTGTTGTGTGAGTGTTGATGGTGGGGGAGTACTGATGGTGCAGATTGGCAGCCTCAAGTCTATCAGTCTGCCCCAGGGCAGCTGTGGATATAATAGTATCTCACTGAGTGTGGAGCATAGACTGTACAGTGTACCTGAGTGAGAGTGAACTACGGTGTTGAACCCACAGCGTTCAGCTCCAGCCAAATGAAGCTCATCGAGGCTAGCTGTTATACCGGTCAATTTGGAGGCGAGTTCCAAATTTGGAAATCCAACCATGAGCATCAACCAAAGAGGCAATCCAGAGTGAGGCTGCTGAAGGAAACGCCCTTTTCCGAACCACTGATTTAGCAGGGAGTGGGCACTGAGCAATGCTGTCAATCAAACCTGTTGCTAACGCTAGTGGGAGGGACCACAGGGAAAGAATCATCATTGCTCTGTTATTAATGTTCATATCTAAATCCCCCAGGATCATGAAGAGTGGGTTAAAACCAACATTTTAATATTAAAATGACGAGGCTGACAGCAGCAGTACAGAGAGAGAGCTTTTTCTGTAGAAACTGAATTGGAGTCAGAGTCCATTGGTTAGCAGGTAGCAGGTTAGCTATGTCCGCTTGTATATACAGTGTATAGTGTGGAGTGACTGAGGAGTGACAGTGCAGTCTGGGAGATGCTGAGTCTGTGAAGTGCATTTCATGTTTTTATTTTATTTAGTTTTTTTCTGAGCAGTGAAAATGAAGCCTATGAGCCGATCATAGAGTCCCTCTGAACATTGATGCAACCGTCTGAAATCAAACCCGTTTCACTGTGCAGCCGAAAGCTCGGCTCTGCAGAGAACACTGGACTGTACCACGGACCTGAGTTAAAGGGTTATACCAGATCTAACCCAGGACTTTACCAGATCTAAAAGAGATCTAAACTGAGACTAAACTAAATGTAAATGTGAAACTAAACTAAACTGAGACTAAACTAAATGTAAATGTGAGACTAAACTAAACTGAGACTAAACTAAATGATCTAAACTGAGACTAAACTAAATGTAAACTTAATCAGGACAGACCCAGGTCCAAACCATGACCAAACCAGGACTAAACCAGGACCAAACCAGGACTAAACCAGGACCAAACCAGGACTAACCCAGGACCAAACCAGGACTAAACCAGGACTAAACCAGGTCTAAACCAGGACCAAATCATGACTAAACCAGGTCTAAACCAGGACCAAACCGGGACTAAACCAGGTCTGTCATGATGATGACTATATTGTTCAACACATGAAAGCTCTCAACAGTATATTTTTGGGGTCAGTATTTATAGTCTGTACTTTTTCTTTGCAATACTGGGATCTTTGGGGTATTTGTCTATACTGCAGTGGATTGGAGCGATGGAAGGGTGAATCCTTAACTGTGATTCATTACACATACAAACAGAACATACAAAATGAACTCAAGTGTTGGGTTCTGCTGTTTATTTATTGCTTCAAAATGTGTTATTGTGACAGGCCTAATTAAACCAGGACTAAATCAGGACTAAAGAAGGTCTAAACCAGGACTATATCAGGACTAGACCTGGACCAAACCAGGACTAAACCAGGACTAACCCAGGACTGAAACAGGACTAAAACAGGAATGAAACAGGACTAAACCAGATCGAAACCAGAATTATATTGGGACTAGACTGGGACTAAACTGGGACTAAACCAGGACTAACCCAGGACTAAACCAAGACTATATCAGGACTAGACCGGGACCAAACCAGGACTAAACCAGAACTAAACCAGAAAAAAAACAGGACTAAACCAGGACTTAACTGTGACAAAGCTAGGACTACACCAGGACTAAACCAGGACTAAACCAGGACTAAACCAGGACTGAACAAGGTCTAAACCAGGACTAAACCAGGACTGAACCAGGTCTAAACCAGGGACTAAACCAGGACTATTGAGGCTGCAGTCAGGAGCAGAACACTTTTCAGGTCACATAAAAAGCCTGAGCTAAAAACAGGAGATCCACAGTGACACTGGGAATACATCAGATACAAGACCTAAGCCAGGACTAAAACAGGACTAAAGCCAGACTAAACCGGGACTAAACCAGGATTAACCAGGTCAAAACCAGGTCAAAATCAGGACTGAACCAGGACTAAACCGTATAGAGGCTTGGAGCTGGTCTGATGTCGCCATTGTTTATAGATTTATTGATCTGTGACGACGTGACAGAGTTTTACGATATGACGATAAACTGAAAATGAACCACTTCACAGCCAACGCCAATAAGGACTAATCTAGGCCTAAACCAGGACTAAACCAGGACTAAAACAGGACTAAAACAGGACGAAACCAGTTCTAAACCGGGACTAAACCAGGACTAAACCAGGGCTAAATAGGACTCTAAACCAGGTCTAAACCAGGACTAATCCAAGACTAAACCACAACTTTCATCAAGATTCAAACCAGAAGATCCTGGTTTGGTCATCCCAGTGTAGTCCTGATATAGAGTTGGTGTGATTTTGTTTTAGTCCTGGTTTAGTCTTTGTCCTTGATGTGTGTGCAAATGTTAACTGACATTTTCATTGACTAAAACAAAAATAAAGTGTCAAAAATGTGTTGTCAAAATGGCGTCATACTTGGTGACTAAGCCGTGCCCATATGTCATTTTAAATGTGTGAACCAGGTGAGAAGAGCTGATTTCCAGGCACCAGATCTGGCAACCCACACGACGTGACAGAGTAGACTTATGGAGCGTTATGGAGCTGAGCGATGACCCATGAAATGGTTTTATGTCGATACAGGCTCACTCACTGGACACACACTGTCACGAGTGGGTTTAGTTTAACATTACATTTAATATGGTCAATATATACAGGACTAGACCAGGACTAAACTAGGACTAGACCAGGACTAGACCAGGACTGAACCAGGACTAGACCAGGACTAGACCAGGACTGAACCAGGACTAGACCAGGACTAGACCAGGACTGAACCAGGACTAGACCAGGACTAGACCAGGACTGAACCAGGACTAGACCAGGACTAGACCGAGACTAGACAAGGACTAGACCAGGACTGAACCATGACTAGACCAGGACTAGATCAGGACTAGACCAGGACTAGACCAGGACTGAACCAAAACTGAAACTAGACCAGGACTAGACCAGGACTGAACCAGGACTAAACCTGGACTAGACAAAGACTACAACAGGACTAGACCAGGACTGAACCAAGACTATACCAGGACTAGACTAGGACTGAACCAGGACTGATCCAGGACTGAACAAGGACTAGAACAGGACTAAATCAGGACTAGATCGGGACTGAAACAGGACAAGACCAGGACTTGACCAGGATAATACCAGGACTGAACCAGGACTAGCCAGGAACTGAACTAGGACTAGACCAGGACTAGACCAGGATTTGACCAGGACTAGACCAGGACTAAACCCGGACTAAACCAGACTAGTTCAGGACTAAACTAAGACTGGACCAGGACTAGACCAGGATTAGACCAGGGCTAGATCAGGACTGAACCAGGACTGAACCAGACTAAACCAGGACTAGACCAGGACTAGACCAGGACTAGACCAGGACTGACCCAGGAGTAGACCAGGGATAGACCAGGACTAGACCAGGACTGAACCAAGACTAGACCAGGATTAGACCAGGACTAGACCAAGACTAGACCAGGATGGAACCAGGACTAGACCTGAACTAGATCAAGACTACAACAGGACGAGACCTGGACGAAACCAGGACTAAACAAGGACTACACTAGGATTAAAACAGGACTGAACCAGCACTAAACCGGGACTCAACCAGGAATAGACCAAGACTTGACCAGGACTGAATTAGGAATAGACCAGGATTCAACCAGGATTCAACCAGGACTAGACCAGGACTAAACTGGGGCTTAATAATAGTCAGGATTAAACAAGGATAAAGAACTAAACCAAGACTTAAGACAGATCTAAAAGGGCTAATGGGACTGACCCTGTGCTAAACCACTGAGGAAGGTATAAACCAGATCTTAATCAGGACCAAACCAGGATTAAGCAAGGTCTAGGCCCTATCTAAACTGGGTCTAATCTGGAATTTATCGGGGACTAAACAAGGACTACAACTAAACTAAACCAGGACAAAACATTGAATAAACCAGGTAAAAATGATATATATATTTTTAAAAAGTACTATTAAAACCATATCTCATCCAGGACTACTAACCAGGGATAAACCAGGACTAAACCAGGAATAAACCAGGACTAAACCAGGAATAAACCAGGACTAAACCAGGAATAAACCAGGACTAAACCAGGAATAAACCAGGACTAAACCAGGAATAAACCAGGACTAAATCAAGGATAAACCAAGGACTAAACCAGGTCTAACCCAGAACTGAACCAGGTATAACCCAGGACTAAAGCAAGCTTAACCCAGGACTAAACCAGGTCTAACCCAGCACTAAATCAGGGCTAACCCAGGACTAAACCAGGTTAACCCAGGATTTATACCAGTACCTACCTCATATAGCAAACATGAGGCCTTTAAATTACAACTGCCGCCCTACCTTCAGATTTAATATAGATTCACTGTTCAAATAAAAAAAATAATATGATAACTAAAAAAAATCAGATACTCGTCCATACTAAAACTAGTATCAAAAGTAGATCCTCATTGTTCACAGGTATAGATACTAAAACAGTCCCATTGACAGGACAGAAATGAACCTTTCCTGAATATCTTTACAATGATCTTGAGCTGTATCAGAACAAGTATAAGACCACACAGACTAGTATACGCCCATGGACCACTACGGAACCTACCTGGACCCCTGAGGGATTACACAGATATAAGGCCATATGTAAAAGAACGTACTACCATTTCATGCAGGGAAAATCACATTTCATTGTTTAAAGAAAGAGTGTTTTACTTATCATCGTTGTATCGGAATCGGTATCGAGTCGATTCCTTAGTACTGAAATGAAGTTTGAGTTTTTTCTACAAACACAATAGAATGTGTTGTTTGTATCTGAGTTGTGTCTCCGCCTCTCGCTCCGGTGCTTTTAAATTAATGCCATTTGATTTAGTGCTGCAGCTGCGCTAATCCTCCTCCGTCATTAACTAAAGCTGACCAGCCACAAATGTCAAGAGGGCAACGCTAAATCAGGGCGCAACCGGCCAACCCGCTCTCTGCAGACAAGAAAATGGGGGAAAAGTACCCCAAAAACAATTACTGACAATTACTTTTTGAGTTTCCTTCTGCAGACAAAAAAATGGGGAAAATGTAGGTCTTTCACTATGGCTAAAATGTTTCTGAAGGCAAGAAAAGGGGAAAAATGTAACCCCCAAAACTCAAGTAAGAGGGCAAAATATACAACAAAAACTACAGCTAAATCCTACACTCTGCAGGCAAGAAAAAGGGCAAAATGCACCTCAAAAACTACACAAAAAAATTCCGCCCGGAAGGTAAGCAAGAGGGAAAAGTCTACCCCCCAAAACTAAAGCTAAATCCTTCACTCTGCAAGCAAGAAAGAGGGAGACATATACAACAAAAACTACAGCTAAATCCTCCGCTCTGCAGGCAAGAGAGAAAAATATACACCAGAAACAAGCCAACGAAAGGTGTGATCCAAGACATCCGTGCTCTGATGTTATCTGACGCATGCAAACAAAGTACGTGGCTGAACAATCACAAAAGCAAAACTAAAACAGGACTAAACCGGGACTAAACCAGGATTGGACCAGGACTAAACCAGGACTGGATCAGGACTGGACCAGGGACATTCAAGGGATTAAACTGGGACTAAATCAGGAATGTCAAGGCTAAATGAATCAGGGCTACACCATGACTAGACTAGACCTAAACAAGATCTAAACCAGGTCCAAAACATGGTTAAACCGATTCCCTCCTCTCCAGGCTGAGCACAGAGGAAATGACACCGTGAACTTGAGTAAATGAACATTACGCCAATAATAAACGAGGACTAAAACAGGACTAAAACTAGGACTGGACCAAACCAGGACTAGATCAGAAATACCCGGGCTAAACCATGAATGTGTCCACAAAATCACAAAAGCAAAGATATTTCTGACTAGACAATGTTTTTGCGGGTATGAGTCACCATCCCTCGCGCTTTCAGACAAAAATATGCCCCAAATCCGCTCGGTTCAAATGAGACGCTTCGCAAAGACAAAACCAGCGCATTATACGAGTCGTTTTGGACGCTTACCTTCGTGTGACAGCGACATCGACTCCCTGCGTCTAACTTCTAGCTCCAGGGCATCCGTAGTAATGTCAAAACGAGAACAAAACTGCAGGTTAGCTCCCACGGAACGAGCGGTACGCGTCCTGGTCCTCCGCCGCGTTGGGTGTCCTCTGCGCGGCGTGGAGGCAGCGGAAGCCCCGGTGTTCGCCGCGCTCCATCCCCCGGTGGATCGTACTGGTCCGATGATAAAAGAGGGTGAAAAGAGAGAGAGAGAGAGAGAGGGAGGAGGATGCGCAAAGAGGAGAGAGAGAGAGAGGGGGAGAAGGGAGGGAGAGGAGGGAGAGAGGGAAGAGGATGCGCAAAGAGAAGAGAGAGAAACAGAGGGAGAGAGGGAAGAGGATGCGCAAAGAGAAGAGAGAGAGGGAGGAGGATGCGCAAAGAGGAGAGAGAGAGAGAGAGGGAGGAGGATGCGCAAAGAGGAGAGAGAGAGGGAGGAGGATGCGCAAAGAGAGGAGAGAGAGGGAGGAGGAGGAGAGAGAGGAGAAGAGGGATGGATGCGCAAAGAGAAGAGAGAGAGAGAGGGAGAGGAGCAAAGAGGCGCAAGAGGAGAGAGGGAGGAGGATGCGCAAAGAGGAGAGAGAGAGGGAGAGAGAGATGCGCAAAGAGGAGAGAGAGAGACAGAGGGAGAGGGAGAGAGGATGCGAAAGAGGAGAGAGAGAGAGGAGAGAGAGGGAGGAGGATGCGCAAAGAGGAGAGAGAGAGCGAGAGAGGGAAGAGGATGTGCAAAGAGGAGAGAGAGAAACAGAGGGAAGAGGATGCGCAAAGAGGAGAGAGACAGGGAGGGAGAGAGGGAGGAGGATGCGCAAAGAGGAGAGAGAGAGCGAGAGGGGAGAGGAGGAGAGAGAGAGAAGAGGATGTGCAAAGAGGAGAGAGAGAGGGAGGGAGATAGGGAGAGGAGGGAGAGAGGGAAGAGGATGCGCAAAGAGGAGAGAGAGGGGGGTGGAAGAGGATGAGCAAAGAGGAGAAAGAGATGGAGGGAGAGAGGGAAGAGGATGTGCAAAAAGGAGAGAGAGCGAGAGAGGGAGGGAGAGAGGGAGAAGGATGCGCAAAGAGGAGAGAAAGAGGGAGAGGGAGGAGGATGTGCAAAAAGGAGAGAGAGGGAAGAGGATGAGCAAAGAGGAGAAAGAGAGATGGAGGGAGAAAAGGAAGAGGATGCGCAAAGAGAAGAGAGAGAGGAGGGTGAGAGAGGAAAGAGGATGGGCAGGGGGGTGTGAGAGAATGCGCAAAGAAGAGAGAGAGACAGAAAGAGAGGCAAAGAGAGAGAAGAGGGGAATAGGATGCACAGAGAAAGACAGAAAGATAAGGAAAGAGAGAGAAGTAGGGAGGGAGAGAGAGGGGGGATGAGAGGGAAGAGGATGCGCAAAAAGGAGAAAGAGAGATAGAGGGAGGAGGATGCGCAAAGAGAAGAGAGAGAAACAGAGGGAGAGAGGGAAGATGATGCGTATAGATGAGAAAGAAAAAGAGAGAGAGAGGAGGGTAAGAGAGGGAAGACGATGCACAAAAAGTAGAGAGAAGAAAGGGAAGAGGATGCACAGGCAGGTGAGAGAATGCGCAAAGAAGAGAGAGAGAGACAGAAAGATAAGGAAAGAGAGAGAAGCAGGGAGGGAGAGAGAGAGGAGGGTGAGAGGGAAGAGGGTGCGCAAAGAGGAGCGAGAGAGGGAAAGAGAAAGAAGGAGGGAGAGAGGGAGGAGGATGAGCAAAGAAGAGAGAAAGAGAGAGAGGAGGAGAGACAGGGAAGGAGGGAGAGGGAGAGAGAGGAGGATGTGCAAAGGAGAGAGTAAGAGAAAGACAGACGGACGGAGGGAAAAAAGAAAGTGGGAAGGACAGAGGGGGAGAAAGGGAGGAAAATGCGCAAAGAGGAATAAGAGAAGGAGAGAAAGAGGGAGAGAGAGAGAGAGAATATGCAAAGAGGAGTAAGAGAGAGAGGGAGGAGGATGCTAAAGAGGAAAGAGAGGAAGACTGGGGGGGAGAGAGGGAGAGCTAGATAGAGTGAAAGAGGCAAAGTGGAGAGTGAGGGAAAGAAAGGGAAAAGAGGGAGCAGGATGCCCAAAAGGAGAGAGAGAAGGAAGTTACTGTGAGGAAAAACTATGGTGACTGTGAGAGTTCAGCACCATGGACAGTTCCAGGCCTGTTTCTGCTTCAAAGACTAAATCAGGACTGAACTAGGCCTAAACCAGGACTAAACCAGGTCTAAGCCAGGTCTGAACCAGGTCTGAACCAGGTCTGAAGCAGGTATGAACCAGGACTAAACCAGGTCTGAACCAGGACTAAACCAGGTCTGAACCAGGACTAAACCAGGTCTGAACTAGCCCATAAGGACATGTTTTGGTGAGCAGCTGTCATCTTCCTCATGAGCAGTTCTTTCATGTTCAGTCTCGACTTGTCACAGTAAAACATGAGGACATCCTGATGAAAAGAATTATCCCCAACAAATATAAAAACACATCCTCACAGAAATAAACAGCAGAATCAAACACTTGAGTACTTAGTTTGTGTAATTAGTCACAGCATCTACTCACCTGTCCACAGCTCCAGTCTGTCCCTGTTAAAAGAGTCCCCACCATGAACACTGACCCCAACAATGATTCTTCCATCTTGTATAAACTGAACGATAAGTAGTCACTATCGAGACAGATCTAGTTTTAGTCCTGGTTTAGCCCTAGTTTAGACCTGGTTTAGTCTTGGTTTATGGTTAATATCTGTGTGATTACTGGGCCTATTCACATGAAACAAAAACTGGCAGAGGAAGTCCAGTCTATTTCAACAGGTGTTATTCGAACAAGCAAATTAATCATCAGAAAACAAGTCCCAAACATGTCCCAGAACATCCCTTGACCCTTAGACCCTTAGCCAAGAAAAAAAACAGTGGGGAAAAAGAGAGGTTTAGTCCCTCCACAGGTAGCTACACAGATGTCCTCTGATGGACTCTGAGTGCTTTTACACTGTCCCAGCAGGAGGGACCGTCCTAGGCGAGTCCTGTTGTCTCCACAAGTGGTGTTAGTTTTAACAGAACACGTGTCCATGTGTTCTGTTTAACTTAAAGGAGAAATAAACAAACCAGAGTAGTTGTGTCTAACAGTTCAGCTGGTGATGGAAAGAATATGCGAAATGGACAAATGTGTGAAATTAAATCAAATGAGTTTGGGTTTAATGGGACAAAGTCCCACTTTGTCACAACCTGAATAGACCTGGTTTAGTTCTGGCCTGGTCCTGGGTTAGACCTGGTTGCAGATGTGACTCCTCTGCTCCTCTCCTCCTCCTCTCCTCGTCTCCCCTCTGCTCCTCTCCTTCTCCTCTCCTCTCATTTCCTCTGCTCCTCTCCTCCTCCTCTCCTCTGCACCTCTCCTTCTCCTCTCCTTTCCTCTGCTCCTCTCCTCTCCTCCTCCTCTCATCTGCTCCTCTCCTCCTCCTCCTCTCCTCTCCTCCTCCTCTTCTCTCCTCCTCCTCTCCTTTCCTCTCCTCCTCCCCTCATCTGCTCCTCTCCTCCTCCTCTACTCTGCTCCTCTTCTCCTCCTCCACTCTGCTCCTCTTCTCCTCTTCTCTCCTCTGCTCCTCTGCTCTTCTCCTCTCCTCTGTTCCTTTTACTCAGAGTGTTGCACTGATGGCTCAGACAAAGCCTCTCGTAGCATCCTAATCCTGAGCCATTGATCCGACCAGCTGCCTCTCTCATCACTCACTCACGCAGGAGCGAAAGAGAGGAGGAGGAGAGAGGAGGAGGAGAGAGGAGGAGGACCAGCTGCCTCTCTCATCACTCACTCACGCAGGAGCGAAAGAGAGGAGGAGGAGAGAGGAGGAGGACCAGCTGTCTCTCTCATTACTCACTCACACAGGAGTGAGAGAGGAGGAGAGAGGAGGAGGACCAGCTACCTCTCTCATCACTCACTCACACAGGAGCAAAAGAGAGAAGGAGGACCAGTTGCCTCTCTCATCACTCACTCACACAGGAGCAAAAGAGAGAAGGAGGACCAGTTGCCTCTCTTATCACTCACTCATGCAGGAGCGAGAGAGAAGAGGAGGAGAGAGGAGGACCAGCTGCCTCTCTCATCACTCACTCACACAGGAGCGAGAGAGAGGAGGAGGTGGAGAGGAGGACCAGTTGCCTCTCTCATCACTCACTCACGCAAGAGCGAGAGAGAGGAGGAGGAGAGAGAGATAAGAGAGGGGGAGAGAAGAGAGATAGAAACAGAAGAGAGGGGGTGAGAGAGAGAGAAAAGAGGAGGAGAGGAGAAAGAGAAGAGGGGGCAAGAAAAAGAAGAAAGTGGGGGGGAGAGAGAGAGAGAAAAGAGGAGGAAAAGAAAGAAGGGGGAGAAGAGAGGGGGAGAGAGGGAGAGAAGAGGGGGAGAGGGGAGAGAAGAGGGGGGGAGAGGAGGTAGAGAGGTAGAGAAAGAAGAGAAAGGGGGCGAGGGAGAGAGAAGAGAAGGGGAGAGAAGAGAGAGAAGTGGGGGTGAGGAGAGAGAGAAAGCAAAGTGAGGAGGCGAGAGAAAAAGAAGAGAGAGAGTGAAAAGATGGGGAGAGAGAGAGAGAAAGAGGAGAGAGGGGGCAAGAGAAGGGGAGAGAAGAGAGAAAGAGAAGAGAGGAGGAGAGGAGAGAGCATATATATAACAGTCCTTGTGTCTGTGCAGTTTGCCTGGTCACATATGTTAAAGCTACACTGTGGAACTTTTGTCTCATGTGTGTTACTGCTTTGAATGTTCCAGCGATGGAATCATTTTATTTTACATTTGTTGGTATCTTAGCTTGTCTCCACGGTGATAGATAAGTTAAATGCCATACTGTGGAACATTCGAGACAAAGCAATAAGCTGTCCTTGGTTACAATAAGGTTTTTGACCCAACACCAAAAAGTTGGGTAGTGCAGCTTTATATATAACTTAGATATTAAAATATAGCGCTAAAGGGTCAAAGCAGCGCTGATGTTTAGAGTCATGTACAGTCAGCTGCACAACCTCCTGGTGAGAGGGCGGAGACAGGATAACCACAGTGACACACGGAGGACATGCACAAAGCCTGTCAACGTTGTGCCATCTAGTGGAGAGGATAAGTATGACACTAAAGTTCAGAGACGACTGAAAGATCTCACCGATGTCTGATCATGGTTAATATCTGTGTCATCACAGGAAACAGACCTGGTTTAGTCCTGGTTTAGACCTAGTTTAGTTCTGGTTTAGACCTGGTTTAAACCAAGTTTAGTTCTGGTTTAGTCCTTGTTTAGTCCTGGCTTAAACCTGGTTTAGTTCCAGTTTAGTTCTGGTTTAGTCCTGGTTTAGTTTTGGTTTAGTCCTGGTTTAGTCCTGGTTTAAACCTGGTTTAGTCCTGGTTTAAACCTGGTTTAGTCCTGGTTTAGTCTGGTTTAGTCCTGGTTTAGACCTGGTTTAGACCTGGTTTAGTCCTGGTTTAAACCTGGTTTAGTCCTGGTTTAGTCTGGTTTAGTCCTGGTTTAGTCCTGGTTTAAACCTGGTTTAGTCCTGGTTTAGACCTGCTTCAGTCCTGCTTTAGTCCTGCTTTAGTCCTGGTTTAGACCTGGTTTAGTCCTGCTTTAGACCTGGTTTAGTCTTGGTTTAGGGTTAACATCTGTCTAATCACTGGACCTATCCTCATGAAACAAAAACTGACCGACATTTCAGCTTCTTCTCTGTCGGTTTAGATAAACAAAAGCCACATGATTTTTTGGCAACAGACTTTCAAAGGACAGAACATTAATATGACAAGTTTGATAAACCAAACTAATGATGACAAGGTTCAACATCTGTGGAACCCAAGTTTGGAGAGTTCTTCCAAGATATTGATACTTTGTAGCTGATGTCATTAACCCTGGGAGTATGACGCTAACTATAGGGACTATGATCTATACACTTCCTTCTCCAGTTTTATTTTCTTAATTGGTGATACATTTATGGTGACATCAGCTCCCATTGGGCACAGCAGTTTTCTAAAGTAGAAGTCAGCAGACTTTTACTTTAATTTGGATCGACAACACTTTATCTTTTACTTTTCACATTCAGCAGCTGGTGAAGCGACTTAGAGTCAAACTTGGGTTTTATTTCAGAATCAGGGCCTGTCTCTCTTTTAAGGCCGGGGAGAGGCTTGTTGATGCCACATTTATGTCTGTCTTGGATTACGGGGATGTGTTGTATCTGCATCAGCCCAGAGTCTGCGAGCTCTGGACACAGTTTATCTCGGAGCTCTGAGGTTCATCACTGGTCTCAGAGCTCTCACCCATCACTGTGTTTCATATACTCGTGTTGGTTGGTCCTCTTTGCTGTCCAGAAGGCTTCAGCATTTGTATGTATTGACTTATAAATGTATACTTGGCCAGCTTCCTTCATACTTATAGAGCTATATAGCTCAAAAAATGGTTCTTATAATCTTCGTTCCTCAGATTTGTTTTTATTGTCAGTACCAAAGGTCAGGTCTGAATTGGGAAAGACGGCTTTTCAATTTGCTGCTCCTTCTGCATGGAACCTCTTACAGAAAGATTTAAAATTGAGTGAGCTGGTCTCCTTAGAATCCTTTAAAAAGCTTTTAACTGACAGAGATGCTGTAACATCTGTGTGTCGCTGCTTCTCCTGATCATCATGTAAATAGCCTGACTTTTTGATTTTTGAAACTGTGATTTTGATTGTGTATTTTCTGAACTGTTTTAACTGTTTTATATGTATGTGTCTGTGCTTGGACTGTGAGAACTGTAACTAACATGTATCTGAACTGCTGCCTGTCTTGGCCAGGACGCTCTTGTAAAAGAGATTTTTAATCTCAATGAGACTTTTTCTGGTTAAATAAAGGTTAAATAAATAAAAAAAAAAAAAAAAAAATGTTTAAGTCGTTTTAGATGAATATTGTGATTTAAAATGTCTAAATTATAACGATGATCCAAGGGTGTCACAGATTAGAGCAGACACACACACACAGCAGGGCTGATTTAACTCACTTTATATAATATAGTGATTATTATTGTCATCATTTCCTTGTGTTTATAGCGGTCACATTATAATCCATGAATGTGTTCTGTTCTTATCAGTTTGCTTCTGGCGCAGCTTTGGTGTTGTGTATGAAATCTCTCCCTGAGGATTTCTGTGCCTCTTGTCTCAAATGCAAATGAGCTTTAGCTGTTTTCAGAGAGATAAGGGCATTAGCTACACTTTTTATTTTTAAAGTCCAACCACCTCTGCAGGAGCATCCAAGTGCATTTTAGAAAACCTGGAAAGTTGGTAAACAAATGCAATCTGCTGTGGAGATAGAGGCAGCAGTGAAGCACAACATCCTGCAGCTTCAGTGTCAAATGTGGGGTTAGATGCAGAATTCTGTAATGTTGAAAATGAAGCTCGTTATGGCCAATGACTTAGGCTCATTAGAGACTCATACTCGGAAGCACAATCAGACTCCATTTTATTGCCATTGTCAGTTTAAACATTCACAAAGAGGAACTTGCTTTGGCTTATGATGCAACGTTGCAAACAAAGAATGATTGACACTTTACAGTGGCACCACACTGGGGGTGTACTACATGTCTACGGCGGATTGTTCAGCTGTTTCCATGGTGACACAATGTGACACCTAATGTGACACATATAAAGTACAGCCAGGTTTTCTGAAAACTCAAAAACTCAAGAAAAAATACAAAATGTATTTAAACAGCACATTTTTAGGAACCCACGATCAGCACAGCGTCCATGGTCCTGTTTAGCAGTTTGATTTTACACAAAAAGGTGAGAGTGACTAACTGAAAAACTGTTGGCTAATGCTAGCTAGCTTGTGACTGTAATGTTATCTGAGAGGGACTTGTTTAATAGTTCCAGATCCAGTTCTTTCTGGTCAGATTCTGTTAAAATAAAGCTCAGATTAAAGTCTAATAAGCCTCAGATAGAGCAGTGCCTACAGTTAGCATAACACCCTCAGGGAATGCTGATGACATCAGCTGAAAAGTATCAATAAGAGATGAAAGCAAATCTTAATTTTTAAGTTTTTCAGGACAACACAAACGTTGATCCCTGCACTAGTTTGTTGGGTTAGTTAGAATTAGTATTTAAACATCTTTCAAAACAAATGGGACTTTTAAAAAGCTTAAATAAATTTTTGAGGCTAGAAAAAATGTACTTTCATTTGAAACAGACTAAACTAGTGGTGTGGACAGGAAGGGGCGTTACCTTCAACAGCCTTGCTCCGGGTTGGCTCTTTGGTTGCTATGATACTCATGGTCAGAATTCCAAATACTCAGCTCCAAACTGGCCCCTGTAACTGCTGGGCTCAATGAGCTTCATCTGACTGGAGCTGACGTCACACTCACTCACTCCACTTCTTTATGCAGTTTATGGACCACACACAGAACAGCAGCAGCTCAGTGGACATAGTGCTTGTGCTTGTACGCAGATCCGGTTCAAATCCTGCTCTTGATATAAGCATTGTTAGTCGAGACGTCAGATCCACTGACCCACTGCTTGGCAGTGTGATTCCAGCTCCCACAGATAATTGCTGTCGTTGTGTCCTTGGGCAAGACACTTAACCCATCTCACCCCCAGGGTCTGTGTACACTGGTGTGTGAATGTGTGTGTGAATGGGTGAGTGGTTCTTTGTAAAATGCTTTGAGCCTGGAAAGTGGAAAAGCATTATACAAAAATGTAACCCTTTACCGTTTTTAGAACAGGAAACAGTAGTTCACTGAAAGTCAGACACATTTTCATGTTTTTCTAACTCTGACTTGGATTGGCAGACAATTCCTGTGGACACACCTTTGACGTGGAAAAGTGCAATGACACTAGCAGTGAGAGGTATCCCATTTCAGAACTCACTGCTGCTTCCTGTATTTTGTTCTACAAACTGTCACTTAAATCATATGATAAAAACGACTATAAATATTCATTAGACACTAATAATACTACATATAGTTGCATTGGTAGTATTTTAGACTCATAAAACAATCTCATTAGTTCATTTATGGAGACAGAGAAGACATGGAACTTATATGTGTCAGTAACTTTTATTTCACATGGCCACTAGAGATAAAAACAGTGAAGAAAGAAATACTCAGTATCACATGAAAAACCCTACAAGTAAAAGTATTAAACATGTAATTAGAGAGTAAGGATTTGAGCTGAATTTTGTTCAACAAAAACTGAATCACCTTTTCTTGACCTGAACCTGTTAAAAATAAACCCTCAGACTTTTCTGAAGATTTCAACAATAAACAATACTTTTCAGTCCAGTTAAATATGTAGTGAAGTAAAAGTATCCTTTAAAATGGACTTAAGTAAAGTACAGATACATTCCACTATGTTTCAGCACTGGAACACCATAAGCCAGGCCGGGCATGTGCATTTTGAATCACACTGCAGAGTTCTGTTGGTCTTCCATCTCCAGGTTAAACTATAGGCTCTTTAGAATGTTATAACATCGCACCAACGCAGCAGTAAAGCTTCAGTCAGCTCTGAACAGTTGAAAGGTTTCTGTTTAAGTTTTGTAAGACCAGATCTTTCTGGTCTTTCATGTGTGTGTTCTTCTGTGTCGATCTAGACTACTCTTAAGAGTATAAGTTTTCTGACAGACTGAGCAGCTGTAAGGTCTTTCACCAACATGGCTTCGTATGTGTTTATCTAGATGGCCCTTAAATCTAAATGCTTCATTACAGAACGAACAGCTGTAAGGCCTTTCTTTTGTGTGTGTTTCCATGTGTTTCCTGAGAGTAGAGTTCTCAGCAAATCTTTTATTACATACTGAACAGCTGTAAGGTTTTTCTCCTGTGTGGGTTCTTTGGTGTATTTTTAGGCTACTCTTTTGGGAAAATGTTTTGTTACAGGTAGAACAGCTGAATGGTTTTTCACCTACATGTGTCCTTTCATGTCTGTTCAGATTAGCTTTATCAGTAAATGCTTTATGACAGGTTGGACAGCTGTAGGGTCTTTCGCCTGTGTGTCTTTTCATATGTGATTTTAGACTAGTCTGCTCAGCAAATGCCCTATTACACACTGAACAGCTGTAAGGTCTTTCTCCAGTGTGAGTTCTTTTATGTATTTTTAGATTACATTTCAAGGTAAATGTTTTCTTGCAAGTTGAACAGCTGTAAGGTCTTTCACCTGTATGTGTTCGTCCATGTCTATCTAGACTGCCCTTCTGACTAAATGTCTTTTTACAAATCGAACAGCTGTAAGGTCTTTCTCCTGTGTGTGATCTTGTATGTAGTTTGAGGGTGAGGTATTTTGCAAAACGTTTACCACAAGTAGAACAGCTGAATGGTTTTTCACCTGAATGTGTTCTCATATGAATAAATAGGTCACGGCCTCTGATAAATCCTTTCTTACAAATAAAACAGCTGTAAGGTCTATCTCCTGTGTGTGTTTTCATGTGTATCCTGAGAGTAGACTTATCGGCAAATGTTCTATCACACATTGTACAGCTGTAAGGTCTCTCTCCTGTGTGGGTTCTTATATGTGTATCAAGTGAGCCCTTATGGGAGAATGACTTCTTACAGGTTGGACAGCTGAATGGCTTTTCACCTGTATGTATTCTAATATGTGCATCTAATGTAGCCTTAAGGGTGAATGTTTTCTTACAAATTGGACAGCTGTAAGGTTTCTCTCCTGTGTGAATTCTAATATGTCTATGTAAGTGATCTTTTGTCCCAAATCTCTTTCCACAAAAAGGGCAGTGGTGTTTGATGCCCTCAGCTCCTTCAGCTGTTCCTGACATGTCTTCACTTTTCACAGTGGCACTGGTCTCTGGCTGTTGAAACAGTGAGGACTCTTCTGTCTTCACACAGAGAGCAATGGACTCTGGGACATACCTGAGAATCAAAAACACTATTAGAATAGTTCCAAATAGCACAATAAATGCTGTAGTTATTTAATTAAAAATAACTAAAACTTAAATAAACACAGCCCTCAACATCTGTGTGAGTCATCATGGAGTTACAAGTGTGTAAATGCTCGAGGCCTACACTGGCAGCTGCTCCTCCTCCTGTTTGACGCTCTGTTCCTCTGGCTCCTCTTTAATCTGTGGAGTCTCTGGGATTTCCTGGTTCAGACCTGGGCAAGGACTCAGGAAAGGCATCTGGACACCTGCAGGAGAGGATGAGAAACAGGTGAACTAAACATGACAATGAGCTTGTAGTCATTTTTGTTCTGTGCAGTTGTTCATTGTGTCCCTGTCAAATAAAAAAAATATGTGTTGTAATTCCAGTTTGAAAAGACACTTAACACATGAATGTAGTATTACTTGGCAATCTTGTTTTTTCCCTATTCCTATAACAAATTGGAGTATTTACCACTTTAGAACAAATGAGCCACAAAATTCAGAATCACATTGTACAAATGAATAATGCAATGAACTCATATTATTGTTAAGGAGAATTGATCTATAACTCTGGTCACACTGATAACTAAACACTAAATCCACTTTTTTTAGATACTAAACAGTCAATATGGCATTTTAATTGCATCATCTACTGTTCCTGGGCATTTTTTGGCAATTGTAGCGCAAACTAGGTAAGTTTGCAGCTTCCTGTTCAAAAACGCCTAAATCTAAGTATGTGTCTCCCTCCAGTGGCCTCTCTGATTTCAAGTAGTTGGTGACATCATGAAAGACTGCCCTGATTACAGCGAGGTGTTTCTGAACAACATCTGGCTGGAGGAGCATCTGAGGTGTGGATACCGATTAGACCAATCACACTGTTCCTTATATCTCCCTCACCTCCCTCATCCTCCCCTTTAGTCCTCCAAGCCTTGTTCTTGCTGCTTCCTTCTTTACTTTGTTTTTTTTAATAATTCTACCTCTTCCAGTGCTGGAAAATTTGTCTAGTTATGATTTTCTTTTAAGTAAACCAAGACTTTTAAACAATTTTTTGTACATTTTTTAAAGAAAATTTCTGACAAGCCAGTGGCATGTCCGAAAGGGAAGAAACCAAAGTAATTCTTTCTGTAAATGCTGTTGGAACTATCAACAACAAATTAATGAGCTACAAGCACGGATATTTTCTTTAGAATCTGAAAAAGGACCGGACACCTGTGACTTCCTGTGATAAGCAGCCCACAGTTACTTTCCAGAGACAAGAGTGAAAAAAACTGCTCCTTTCAACTTACACTAGTGAGATTGTGTCTTTTCAAAAGCTTTGTAAAGACAAGAATGCCAAGCCAATGCAGTGATGAAAGACAATGCCAATATATTTACATCACCCAAACTACAGCTTACAAACAGATTTTTACCACTGTCACAGACTGATGCTAACATACAAACAGAAAATGGATTTTTTTGTCACAAAACAAGAGCAATCAAGTTGGTAAAAGAGCACAGAAGTCAAAAGACAGCTGATTTGTGTGAACTGCACAGAATGGAATATACTGAAATCTTGAAAAGGGATTTCACTAAATAAAAAAAATTTAAAAACTTGATAAAGTGGAGGTTAAGACATTCATCAGTGGACCTCTTCCTAACATAGACAGAAGGAGATGTACAAATTTACCCAGCTGTTTCAGCAGAACACATGGTTGTTCAATGCGTGTGTGCCCAGAGGATTGCACCATATTGAGAACTTTGATCTATTCTGGAAACGAGATGACCTGTTAAAGTGAAATGGCCCACACCTGAGCAGAGGTGGATGGAGAATCTTCTCCACGCTCTGATGCACCAGCCTGGACAGAGTCCTGTGCAGCCAGTGAGAGAAAAGAAGGAGTGAGGCATTCCTGCTGCACCAGCCAGAGACTGAGCCAATGTGTTGGCACCACCAACAGCACCACAACTACCTCAACCACCTCCCCCAGAGACCGAACCCATGTGTCAGCACCACCAACAGTACCACAACTACCACAACCACCTCCCCCAGCGAAGGAATGACCAGGTTCATTATGAGATTTACATAGAAAAGATGCACATGTACAACCACAGTTTATTAAGAACAAGGGCAGAGGTGTTTTTCCAGACATTATTGGAAGTTGCAGTAACAACTCTCGCAACCTGTTTGCAACAGTAAACAGATAAACAAACCATCCAGTTCCACTGCTGTTAGAATTAATTTCCGTATTTAAGTGCAATGAGTTTGCAGTATTCTTTAATGATAAGGTTCAGGGCATTAAAAATGACATCAATTCCACAACACAAATAACACCCCTGCAGCCACCTAGACACTTAGACTGGTGACGATCTCTTGGACAGTTTTGCCAGTTACAGGTGCAAAGTGAGTCAGGTCTGAGTTCATCTACATGCTGCCTCAATGTGTTACCTGCTAGATTTATCTAATGTTTGTGCTCAACAGTTCTTGCACTTGCATAAGTAACTTGTCACTTTAATCTGGAACATTCCCAAGAGCTTTGAAAACTGCGGTTATCAAACCTCTCCAGAAGAAGGGCAGTCTTGATGCCAACCCATAGTTTGTAAACCCATAGTTTACCAATAGCTTTCTCGAAATTATCAACTCCTTTGACATTTTCCAGTCAGGTTTTAGATGCCACCAAAGCACTGAGACTAATCTTATTACACCATACCAATGTGATGTCATGATTATGACGAGCATCCACGGCGTCCGTTGCGGTCTGCAAGTGCCTTTGGATGTTTTGTTTTCCCTGAGTCTTTGTGTACGATGGCTGACCAGATTGAGAGAGTGGCTTTAGTGTATTTATTACATAAAACCCATCAACGAAAGCGATCAGCTCTGTGACATCGTGTCTGGGTCCATGACTAGCCTTTCTGCTAGCCAGAGCAGCATAATTAATTTGCCGCTAATTTGTGGCTGATGTTTTTCTACTTTTTACGGATAATGACATTGCCAAATCACTGCAGTGTAGTCTCTGATTGGTTGATGCTGTGCGTCAAACGGTGAAAGTTCAACGCCTGAACACTCAAGATGCGGTGCGTCAATGCCAGATTCGTGCCGTGCTGGTGCTTGAAAACGAGCTGCAAAAACGCAGAGCCGCCAAGACCACCATAGACTTTGCATGTAAACTCGACGCCCTGATTCCCTGATGTGAAAGTACCATTAGTCCTCCAGACTCTACCCCTCTTCTCCTTAACTCTCCCCTTTAGTCCTGCCCAGTTTAGCAGCTCTATTTGAAATGTGGTTTTGGGAGGAGTTTACATGTTCAGTCCAAATTTAAATGGTTTCACGAGGCAAGATGATCAGCAAAAATAATCTGTCCTGTCAGAGTTACGCAGACAACACAGATTCATGTTTCTCACCAAAAAAAAAAAAGAAACTTCGTTTCAGAGCTTAGCAACTGCCTCTGTGGTGACTTAACTATTCTTTTAAACAATTTGCTACATTTTGTACATTATGATTTTATTCTGTATATTTTATACAGATGTTTAGGGGTAATAGGACATAACTTTCTTACGGTTTGAACAGTTGTAAGGTCGTTCTCCTGTGGCTCTGATCTGGAGTTGGTTGTAGTGGTCTCCATCAGCGTCTGTCTCCATCTGTGCATCTGAACAGCTGAATGGAGCTCTCAAGTCTTCATTATTGTCAGTATCAGAGGAGTGCTTCGCGTCTCCCTGCGTCTCGAAGTGTAAATGTAGCTCTGTGTTGATGTCCTCTCCCTGTGTTTTCTCTCTGTGCTCAGCTTGTCCTTGTTGAGGGAGTGAGGAGTCTTCTGTCTTTACACTGACAGCACTGGACTCTGGGACACACCTGGAAATCAGAAACACCATTCCAGTTCCAAACAGTAGAAATGAAAGAGGTGAAAAAGATCTACGATGAGATCGTATTGGATCGTGGATACGTTCCCTGGCTACGTTCCCTGGCTATGATCTTGTGTACCCTTATTTAACATGGAGCAGTCAGAGGCGGTGGGCTAACCAACAGAAAAGTCTCCCTGCCTCCGGCTCAGTAGGACTGCGGCTCTTCCCGGCCTCTGTGTGTTCACTATGGAGAACGGAGATTTGGTGATGGCTACTCGCTCAGAGAGACCCACAACCCAGGATGCTACTGCTGCCTGGTTGTGGTGAACATCGGGACTTTGAGCAATGCCCACAGACAGTTTACAAACAATCGTTGTATGGGATAGTACTGGATATTTTTACAATACGGGGCAAGTTTACAAGCAAATGTACCACTGGAGCATTACAGTGCACGGAGGTCCCTGGTTTAGTCTTGGTTGTATGCAGGAGAGAGATGAGTCAGTCCATCGCAGGAGGCATAGGGAGCACCATCCACACTGACCTGGTCCACCCATGGAATGGGCTCTCACTTGGAGCTGCTACACCTGTACGTATTATATTCTTTGTGAAGTATAGCCCAAGGAATCAGTCAGTCAGTATCACTGTATTTATTCCCGAGGGACAGTTTAAGCAATAGAGGAGTGAAATACAATAATAACAGGAAAGTTCAAACTAAAGTACAGCTCAACAAGTAGAGTCATCAGAGCCAGTGTCATGGCTGTTTGAGTAGCATAGCAGCCCACAGGACAAAAGTATCCCGCGCTGTGTTCTCTGTGTCCTGCTATCACCGCAATGTCCAGGAGGAGCCAGGTAAACTCTGGAGACACACCAGGAAAGCCTCTTCTAAGCCTCTCTGTCTCACTCTGTTGATTCAGTCAGTGCTGAGACAGGCCGTTTCCTCTGTAACACCTGCTATATTTGATGTAGAAAGTCTGTTATATTTCAGAACTAGTTGGTTAGCATAGCTATCACCCATACAGGGTCACCATGAATACAGGAAAAACGAATCAAATCTCACAATCCAATAGTCCTTAACTTTGGTCCTTTGAACTGGACAAGCTGCACTTCTTGGTTTGTCAAAATCCCAAAATGTTAAGTTAAAAATTTAAAATACAAATTTAAAAAGTTTAAAACCTGCTCAATGTGCCAGCGAGTCAGCCACAAGAGTAGCCAACCACGATCATAGCAAACACAGAATCCAACAGCAGTACCGGGCGGGGACATCAGTATCTGGAACATCAGGGGCTCTTTAACATAGTCTCCGAGTGGCTGGAGCCCTCTCCTCTGGACACACAGCACTCAAAGTTATAAAAGCACAGAAGCTTGTCTGCCCCAAATGCAGAATCATCTCAGTGTTTTGTAGATAAAACATTCTTTCATATGTGTGGGAATCCTGGAGCAGTCTAAAGTTTGGACCTGGTGGAATTTAGTGAAATAGTGTGGATTATTTGTGATTATTTATGCTTTGATTTGTTGTATTGTGCTTTTAATGTCTTTCTTATTCTGTAAAGCACTTTGAATTACTCTGTGTATGAATTGCGCTATACAAATAAACTTGCCTTGTCTTATATTTGACATGAAGCCGCTCAGTTGGCGCAGAATCAGTTGGACGTGCATTCACCATTTGCACTGGTCACGCTGTGGTTCCATCATGCTAAACGCATGCTCATTGTTCATACCTGTTGTTCGCCCATTCACCTTGTTTGAACTGCTCCACTTCACACTTTGGGCCGCAGTGTCGCATGTCAGTGGCAGATGTCCCTATGGGGTCTACACTACTATGTATAAAAGTGCTAACCCCCTTGCTAGACCTGTACAGTGTTCACAGTTGCATTTGTGTGAGCAAACATGAGTTACAAGTGTGTAAAGGCCTACACTGGCAGCTGCTCCTCCTCCTGTTTGACACTCTGCTCCTCTGGCTCCACTTTAATCTGAAGAGTCTCTGGGATTTCCTGGTTCAGACCTGGGCCAGGACTCAGGGAGGGCATCTGGACACCTGCAGGAGAGAAGGAAAAACTGCATGTCAAACAAACTACACATTTTAGATGAGCCATTTATTATTTTATTTATTAATCAAGGCCGCCAGTACCAGTTCCCATTTCAGAACCAGCTGCGGTTTTCCACTCAAAAATGCTGCTCCTGAAGCTAAAAACCAAAAAACATAGAAATTATAAAATCTGCATAAAGCCTGGTCAGATGCGACTTGATCCATGAACTTGAGCAACGGCAATAGATGTCCTCTCAAGATGTCAGACAAAAACCCAGAGATGTTACTTTCTTTTTTTGATCATTTTAATTCTATAAACAATGAATCCAGGAAAAAAAAAAAAAAAGATCCTTGCACAAATTGCCTTCCAGTTACATTAATTTACTGCTCCAAGCAGCCAATAAGGGTAACTAGAACCGTTAATACCCAGTTAAGACACAAAATAAACGTTTATATTGTCCTCGTCATCTATAAATTCTTTGATTAAATCTGTTTTGAAGCAACTATTAAGCATAGTACAAATCAGGAGCCACTTGAAGGCGCGGTACAGACGCTGTGTGTTTTTAATATGGTGAAACTTGTTGCTGTAAAAATCCTCTTTCTTAAAATTCGAAACTATTGTATAAAATATATAAAGTGTATATTGATACAAAATCTAAAATATGTGGAAAAGTTAATGAAACATGTCAGTTTTCACTTAAACACAGCAAAAACAAGAGAGGACAGTAAGGAAAAAACAACCAAAAGCTCAAGGCTGGTGAGTACAAAATACGTTGCTATAGCAACAAGTACTAGCTCCTGTGGAAAACTAGCAGTTCAGAACCAAAACCATCTTGGTGAAAAAGTAACGCTACCCACCACTGATTTAAGGCGATATAAAGCATCGAGTGTATTATTATTGGCGGTATTGTTTTACTAAAATCCGCTCCTTGATAGTTTAATTAGCACTAACAGGTCTGTTTCCCGGGGCATCCAGCTCTGCCGCTTTCTCCCGCCCCCGCAATAACCTAATCCTACTCAGTAATTCTCCACATCCTCATCTGACAAAGGCGTGAAAATGACACTTACGATGGAGCAGTTTGGAACCGCCATCCGCGTGTCCTCCTGCAGACATTTCACTCAGTGTTTTTAGCTTTAGCTCAGAGCTACCACGAGACTACCGGAACACCAGCTGCGCATGCGTGCAAGCCTGCTCCGTGGCACGCGCCACCTACTGGATCAGAGTGTGCTACTTTACGTCTTTAAGAATGTGACAGCAGAGCAGTCGATCTCACACTTTTCAATCAGTTATCACTAGAATTAAAGCAAGTCTGTGAAAAGACTAAACCAGGTCTATAAAATGACTAAACTAGGTTTGAAAAAGAACTGTAGGGTCTGTGAAAAGACTAAACCAGGCATAAAGTAGCTCACTCTGATCCAGTAGGCGCCGTGCATCGGAGCAGACTTCAGACTCACCATACGCAAAACAGCTGGTGGTCCGGAGGCTCAGTCTCGTGGTGGTTAGCTCACAGCCATACACGGTATAAAAAAGTTTTAAAATCCATTTTTAAAAGTTAATACACAGCATAAACTCACTCTGTGTTCACAGGTAAACAGTGAGTAAAAATGTGCAACACCTGCAAGCTGAGAGCTTTGGTGAAGGAGGCTGCTGAAGACATACTTGGCGCTGTTTAAAAGAAGCGGAGTATGAGGAGGAACTGTGTCACTCCAAAGAGGAAAAAACAGGAGCTACTGGAAGCGCTGAGCTCGAGAGTCCTGCTGCTCCCTCCTGTCGCCTTTTTAACTGACAACCAAATATATGTGTTTACATATTTAAAATGAATTTTCAGCCTAAAATGTTGGTATCGTGACAACACTAGTGATGCTTGTGGCTTGGGCCTTTTCAGCAGGGACCTTGAAAGTCAATACAAATGTGTATGATGGCCGCATTTTGCCCCCTGGCCAAAGATTACACACTCCTGTTTAACGTTCACATTCAGACGGATTCAAGCCGGACTTAAGCCGGCTCAGATCCGGAGTGCTAGAAGTACAGAGCCACCTGGAGATGACACTTCCCGGGCCCTAGTGCAGAGTGGCTCCGTGTGCAGTAGAGGTAAGATCGGGCCTAAAAAATCCAGCCCGACCCGACCCGGCCCGCGGGTATTAAAGCCCGACCAGGCCCGATCCCGACCAATTAACTTGATTTGCAGGCCGGAGCCCGAAGCAAACCCGAAATTTCATATTTTATTTGTGAGGCCTAGATGTTTGACTTTGACGATCTTCAATTTTGCCAGTACAGCTGTTTAAATGCTGCTCAGCGTCGAGGTGCCAGTCTTTTTGCTCTCGTATGAAAGCAAAGCGCCACATTGACACATTCAGCGAAGCCAACGCAAGTTTCTGTAGCATTTTCTACAATTAATGTGAAGCTTTTCCACACCTCACTCTTACCGGTGCGTGTTTGTCTGTTCAGATCTCTGGTGTCTTTAGTTTATCCTTATTGGGTCCGAGTTGAGTTTTGATCAGAAACGTGACGCCCTGCTCCTCCATATTGGGATACCAGGTCAAAATAGAGTGGACTTGCGGAGGGAAAGTGAATAAATGTTAAGAGGGCGGCGTTCACGTGCGCAGAGCAGCTCTGGCTCTAACTCAGCGGCTCCTGTTAGTTTTTGAAATAGCAATTACATTACAGCGCCTCCTCTGTTTTTATCCAAATTAACTTATTTTAGAAAACAAGTATTCCTTATGTTAAACAGCTTTTTTATTAGTGAAAACAAGCACCGTAATAACATGTACTTCTTTCAGCAAGACAGCTACAGGCTCATCCAACACCGCTCGAACCACATACGCCACACATGCACGCGCACGTCACTCTCTCACTCACGCCCACGCACCGCACCGAACCAAAACACGTAAGAGTCAGACAGGCATCTCACAACACTTAGTTTAGTATCCACACATCGTTTTAGTATACATTTTTATAAACATATATTTTTTTTTTTTAAAAAAAAGCCCGAGTCAGCGAGCGCGAGAATGTGGGTCAGCCCTCTCCCGCGTCACAGGATCTTACCTCTAGGGCGCAATGCCTGAAGCTCCGTGCGCTCCACCGCGTGCTTTGCACTTTTATTTTAATATTGCGCATTATATCGAGGACACGGGGTGAAATGTCAGCGTGTTTATTGCCGTTTATTGTGAGAAGACCGCTTATTTCTCCGATGAGCTTTGAGTTGAGGCGCTGAGTTGAACGGTCCTAAACGGGACAGGTGGCGCTAACAACATAAGCCTCATGTAAAATGTATACTTTGTTTGACAAGTCGTTTCCCGTTCTCTCCTGCAGGCATCCAGATGCCCTCCCCGAGTCCTGGCCCAGGTCTGAACCAGGAAATCCCAGAGACTCCAGACATGAAAGAGGAGCTAGAGGTACAGAGCGTCAAACAGGAGCAAGAGCAGCTGCCAGTGTAGGCCCCGAGCATTTACAAACCTGTCTCTCATGTTTACTCACACAGATGTACAGATCTAGCAGGGGGGTTTATACATAGAAGACCCCACGGGGACACATGGAACATTATAAAGCCTGTGTCCTGTTGGGTTGTTTTACACCGCTTTTTGTCATTTCACACTTGCATTGGACATTTCAATTTGAATTTTTTTTTTTTAATAATACAAAGTCACAGAGATAGTGAAAATATCACACAAAATGTCCATATAAAACATGAATATATTCTGGATCACTTTTGACCTTTTTGTTACAGTCATGGACATCTGATCAGTCACAGCTTTTGCTTTGGGAATCTTTTTAGTTTAATTTTTTCTCCCCCCTCGTGCCGGATTTCCAGTTTTTTGGGGGGGGAAAAAGATCATAATTTGTGACATTTCCATAGCTGCATTTAGATTTGCTTTTAAGTAAGCACAATGTGCTGATGACGCTGCTGCCCTGTAACGTCGTTCAACAAGATGGATTCTCTTGATATTTGTGAGTTCACAGACTCACAAGAGTCCATCTTGGCGTGGACCCGCTGGTGCGATTGGCCCAACAGGTGGTCACAGTCAGGGGCCAGATGGGCTCTGGTTCGGGGACCACAGGATCTCGTCTCAGCTGTTTGCAGATGATGTTGTCCTTATGGCTTCATCAAGTCAGGACCTGCAGCAGGTACTGGGGAGTTTACAGCCGAGTGTGAAGCAGCTGGGATGAGAATCAGCTCCTCCAAATCTGATGCCATGGTTCTCAACCAAAAAAAGGTGCCCTTGCCCTTTGCAGGTGGGTGGAGAGTCCTTGCCTCAAGTGGAGGAGTTCAAGTATCTCGGGGTCTTGTTCATGAGTGAGGGAAGGATGGAGTGTGAGATTGACAGTTGGATTGGTGCAGCGTCTGCAGTGATGTGGTCGCTGTACCAGACTACTGTGGTGATAAAGGAGCTGAGTCGAAAGGCAAAGCTCTCGATTTACCAGTCAGTCTATGTTCCTACCCTCACCTATGGTCATGACCTTTGAGTAATGACCGAAAGGACAAAATCGCAGATACAAGCAGCCGAAATGAGTTTCCTCTGCTGGGTGGCTACGGTGTCACTTAGAAATAGGGTCAGGAGCTCAGTCACGTGGGAGGACCTTGAAGTAGAGCCGCTGCTGAGGTGGCTCGGGCATCTGTCCAGGATGCCTCCTGGACTCCTCCCTAGGGACGTGTTCTGGGCATGGGAAGACCCAGGACACGCTGGAGGGAATATGTCTCTTGGCTGGCCTGGGCCTGGGAACGCCTTGGGGTCCCACCAGGAGCTGGGGGATGTGCCTGGGGGGATGGAAGTCTGAGAGTCCCTGCTTAGACTGCTGCCCCTGCAACCTGGCCCCGGATAAGCGAAAGACATTGGAGGGATGGATGACCATGCCACTCCAAAAATCCATATGTTTACACACATAGGAGAAAAAACATTCATCTATGCAGTTTGTGAGAAATAATTTTCTCAGTTGTCTGGACTAAATTACCATAGAAAAACTCACACAGGAGAGAGACCTTTTAGCTGTACAATCTGTAAAAGAGGATTCATTAAACTATGCACTCTTAAAAGCCATATGTTAACACACACAGGAGGCCTTTCAGCTGTTTGATAGGTAAAAAAGTTATTTGGTAAAAATGCTCTAAATGTATGCAAATGAACACGCACACGAGAGAAACCTCACAGCTGTTTAGTCTGTAAGAAATCATCTTTTCAAAAGATGACTCTAGACACGCACATGCAAGTCAAGCATACAGGTGACTAAAGGGCTCCCACTAAAAAAACCTTTCAACTGTTCAAAGTGTGACAGAAGATTTACGCTGAAGGTGTGATGTTAGAACATTTTAAATAGCTTATAGTTTAAACTGTAGATCAGGGGTGTCAAACTCAAATTCACAGAGGGCCAACATTAAAAACTTGGATTAAGGGTAAACTAAATATTTATTGAAAATGTCACAACAATATCTGCTTGTTTTTCAGAAGAGGCAGATTAAATTTGAGTGAGGCCCCAGGTATCAGATGCAAATGAGTGAGTGAACAGAAGTGTTGGGGGTCAGCGCCAACACATTTGTAAAGCATTCTGGGATTTGTGGTATTAGTGGTGTATGCGCTATACTGATGCGACAGCCAGCGGGCCAGCTCTAATACATATTTGATAGGGTCTCATGGGCCAAATATAATTATATTGAGGGCCAAATTTGGGTTTTGAGTTTGATATGTCTGCTGTAGATGGAGGAAAGACAGAACTCTGCAGAGTGTGATTCAAAATGCATCATAAACCAGGTCCAAACATTCAAAATGTTTGGACCTGGTTTATGGTGTTTATCCAGTGCTGGAACATAATGAAACGTATCTGTACTTTACTTGAGTCCATTTTAAAGGATACTTTTACTTCAGAGACTTTTACTTCACTACATTTTTTAAATGGACTGTAAAGTAAAAGTATTTTTGTTGAGACCTTCTGAAAAGGCTGAGGGGTTTACTTTAAACTGGAGCAAACAAATATATAACTAAAAACAGCTACAAAAAAACAAAAAACAATTCAATTATTTATTTTGAACAAAATTCAGTACAAATATTTATCAAAATCAGCAAAATACTTAACTCTGTAAGTATTAATTATAAAAGTTCCATGTCTTCTCTGTTTTCACAAATGAACTAATGGGATTATGTTTGTATTGTTACATATTGTGTTTAAAATATTCCCAGTACAACTATATGTGGTATTATGCTATATGCTATTAACAGAAGCAGGCAAAGAGACATGTCAAACTACACACACAGGAGGTCGACTGGACACTGGCACTGGTGCTTCATGTAAACTGTATGACAGCTTTCTCCTGTTTCTACTTAAGTTGGTGGATGAAACTCGTTGCAAAAGCAAATGATAGTTTT
>JAIEZT010001019.1:0-24803 GCA_019594935.1 Periophthalmus modestus | reverse complement strand
GTTTCTGTCATTATGTCTTGGGACAAAGACACTTAACCCACCCTTGTAAGTATGAATATGGTGTGAGATGTGAAAGTCGAAGGAGGATTGCACATTGGCAGCCTCACTCCGTGTCAGTTTTTTGTAGCTTACCACTACCGAATGCGGAGCGCTTTATCAAACCTGCAAAGCAGACAGGCAGGACAGTGTAAGGCATTATTGTTATTAATAATCTGTCAAACAATAGAGCCATTCTGTCCTGGTGCAAGACAAGCCACTGTGTCATGAAATACTGTAAAGAAAACAATATTTGTATGAATTATGAGCACTTGAACTCAAACTTCTGTGTGCTTGTGTTCAGGCCGTCCTGTCTGCAGAAAAGCCGCTCCCCCATCGTCCCCTGCCTGTCGGACCCCCACTCTGTCTGTGTCCCATGTCCTTCTCACCCTCCTGCTCCACCTCCGTGCCCCGTAAACTACCATGAGCTCACTGCTAGCAACGTCATCATCCTGGAGCCGACACTAGCCCTGCCTCCCGGTCCCGTCTCATCTCAACAGCCACCGGAGCACTCTCTGATTGGCCCAGCAGCACCGCCAACGTGGTTGTTGTGGAAACCTCAAACCTGATCATCCGAAGTGCGTCGGAGTTCTGCCTCAACACTGCCCCCCCCCCCCTGTTGGCCCAGAAACACAGGTACAATCTCTGGTGCTTAATATCTTAAATGTCGAAATAGACTATTTCAAGGCGCTCTGAATGTGAGTGTGTGTCTTAAAAATAGAAAAAACAGAACTGGTTTGAGTTTCACTTTTAAACACTTTTAAAACACTTTTGCAAACCAGAGTGGAGTCTTGCCATCACGGTAATGCTAACAACAATGACCATGCTAACAGAGCACCAGCATTACTTCCTGGTTTGTGATAAAAAGCGCTTCATAATTAGATGCGGCTAGCACACTGTGGTCTCATTTGACCCCAAGAGCTGCTCATACAATATATCTGTACTGTCTGTGGCAAAAAACTAAGATGACTTTATTACATAAACAAAAGCATTAGCCTTCAAAAGCACTAATAAACCAGAGAGTGCTAGGTGTCACCAACCCAACAATCACATTTAAGTGAGGTAAAAGTCATTGTTGATGATATAAACCTTTGGTGTATTATTTTACGTCATGATTAGTGTGTAAAGCTGGCATCTGAGCAAATGGCTAACCAGCATTCAGTTCAGTGACCACGAAAACTACCTCTCTTACTGGTGTTACTGGTGAAAAAGACCAGATAGATGACATAATGTCATGAGAAAAAAACTCTTTATATAACTTAATGTGGGGATTGGCTTCACCTTTCATTTGTATGTTAGGGAACGATCACGTGATCAAGTTGTAACAGTAGTACCTTTGTTCCAGTTGCCATGACATTTTTCCATTGTGGGTGCATTTTGGAGGACTATTGACAATTCAGTTGAGTTTATTGGTATGGCAACGTCCTAATTTTCCATTACTCTGGAGCCCATTGTGATGACTTGTTCTTCATACGTATTAATTATTCGGCTTTAATCAACATTCGAATGTTCATATGGATTCTTTTGTATTGTAGTGGTGCAGTGTTTGCCCACCATCAGAGGTTTACCAGTTCAAATCTCATTCAAGAGCATATTTCCTGTGCAAGACAATATCCTCTACTTTTTCAATTCCAGTCACAATACGAAAGGGCATGCAAACTCAAAACGTGCTGAGAATCAAGGTATCATATGGAAAAATGAATTAAATAAATCCTATAAATAGCTGTATTATTCATTTTAGGTGCAAACAAGACTAGGTGTGGTGACGGCACCATGGAAAAGTGTTGGAAAAGCTGAGAGACTGAGGCGTGCTGTGAACTGTGAAAGTGACACCTCCTCCTGTCGAGTCACTGGGTTACACTCACATACAGACGAAAACAGATTAGAACAGGATTTATAACCTGCCCCCCGACATGGGAAAGACATTAATCTGCACTTGGCGACAAAACAGACCAAATGGAGTTTTGGGAATTCAAGCTTGTTCAGAGTAAGGATTAGGGATGGGACGATATACGATAATATCATTAATCGCGATAAAAAAAGGGTCCTCGATTAATCATTCATGGCAATTTTTCATAATCGTGATCATCGCGCACGATTATAATCGTCTTTACGGCACCAGACTGCCTCATGTTTCTAGTTTCAATACAATGTCTAGATGCTAGTTTTGGTGTTTGCCCACAAGGGGGCGCTCTGTCACAGCAATGACACTTGTTGCATCTGTGCCTGTTCTGGTGCAGAGTCTGGTGCCGAAAAAAAGTTGCGGCTCTGAGGGGCAAAACACGAGCATCTTGCACGCGCATTTACGAGACAACCATCCTGCATTGTTTGACAAACTTGAGCTGAAAATATTCATCGTAAGTGACATAAACTATTGAATGTAGATTGTGTTGTGTGTAGTAGCTAAACAGCATTTTACAGACACACATACAATATATATTTACCTACAATCATGTCAACAGCAGAATAAACCACACTCACCGATCGAGAACAACATCCAATCCATCAAAAATAAGCTCCTGTCCTCCTGAGTCCAGCCGTCTTCACTTTGACAGGAACCGCTCCGGGTCAGAGACGCCTCTAGTTTAACTTGTACAAAACATCCACAGTGTCCTCGATCGCCGTACTTCCTTTGTTTTGTCCATTTCATCATGTTTAGAAGCAAAACAACAGCGCCTAGAATGCGCCGCATTACGCATGCTCGGCAAGGTCTGTCTCAGCATGTCACACACGTGCTTCGCTGCTCATTGGCTGTAAGGAGAAAACGTCACTAAACGTGTGTGATGTGATTGGTTGATTCTACACGGGGGAGAGTGGGGCGGTAAACTTCAGTCATCTGTAGCACTGATTCGCTGTCTGGGGCCCCAGTCCCACAACCTCCACCTTATTGGACAACACTGGTGGTGTCAGTCAGAAGATAACACGTGTGTTTATCTCTGAGGAAGAAAGTCGGCGCTGTCTTAAGTTTATTATGTCTGAAATCGACCAAAGAAATGCCAAAAAAGTGATGGAGCAGATTTCACGTGTGGAATACTTTCCTGCAGCAGCAGATTGACATGGAGGATCTGACTTATTTGTGGACATGATTTCTTCAATGGGTTATATTCTCTGGACCTGTGCCGAATGAATGAGACTAACTTTGTGGAATATGTTGATGTTTGACAGAGCCCTCAAAGATGAGTGAAGTCCAAATCTGCATTTTTGGCTTTTGTGGTGATTCCAGGTGAAAATTGTTTGCATATACGGAAAGACGAGCGCTGTAACTTTCATTTGATGTGTAGATTGTTTGCGTGGGTGACGCAGAAGTACATGTACATCCCTGTAGAGTTGTAATGTAGGCCCGGGCCGCCGGAACGTTTAGAAATTAATAATTTATGGAGATAATATCGTTGATCACAATTATTTTGGATAATCACAAAAAATTCATTTGATTAAAGTAAGGAAATAATTGCTTGTATTGTGTGTTTTTCTTACTACTACTGTTCCATGTCAAAGCCTAAACTCAGAGATCAAGTTCAGCAATGTTTTCTACTTAAAAAATAACTGTATTATAAATAGCACAGATACAGTTATTCCAAATTTGTATTCTGAATATGTACTGTTGGTTCATGTACTTTTTTACTTCCCAATACTTGAACACATCTGATTCCAGCTATTTAACTTTAGATATTCATCTAGACAAAGTGGTCTGAGCAATCACTGGTGTAACATGTGTCTAATCTTCTGGAGTTGTGTGTTTTTAGGAGAGCACATTTACCTCCAACCCCTTCTTCAAGCTGCGTTCTCTGAGCAGCCAGTCACTTGTGGAGCAGGAGATCCGGCTGGTGCGGCAGAGGGAAGAGGAGTGGAGGAGGCAGAGGGAGGACGTCTTCAGGGGGAGGAAGGAGAAGTATCACACTGTGCTGGTGTCCCCAGCTCTCACCGACAACATCAGCAGCAACGGTAAGCGCACTCTTCATTACTGTCTAACTGTCCGTCATGGAGTAACCCTGAGACAACCATGTGACTCTTGGCCAATCAGAATGCAGTCACATATCAGATCTGATAAATGTTTCCCTCACTCAAAAACACTTCCAGTGCCACACTCTCTCGCTCTCCTGCACGAGGCTGCATTTGTTCTGTGAGCAGCATCAAACAACAAATTGTAACAGACAAATTGTGTCTGTTTTGAACCCCTAGCTTTATTCAAAGTAACTAAAGATTTTGCCTATTTTATGCACGAGTCTGATGTTCCCGGTAGAATTCTGCTATGAAGTTGCAGTTGAATCCATGAATGGCATCATCACTTAACAGCTCTTATAGTTGTGATTCAACGCGCGATTTCACAATGTGGAAGTCTTCAAAGTGATAATCAGTTTTTGATATTCAACAGCAATACCAGCTGTTACTTGCCTCATAAAAGTTCAGACTCCTGACCAGAGTTTGTGCAGCTGCAGTGTTTCCAGTTTGTGTCTCTTTTTCTCCCTGACACTTGGTGCTAGAGGAGTGGTGTGGCTTTTTTCAGGTCTCTGAGTATCTTCATGGTGACAAGCAGGTGGAAGACCCTTCACCTAAAAAGTTTCATTGAGCAATTTTAAAAAAGTCAAAATGTTGTTGATGTAAAGTTTTCTTTGATGTGAATAGATTTTGATAAATTAACTGATCAAATGATGGCTTTGTCATGGTGTCCAGTCCCAGAGGTTGCAGACAGATGTGTGTCGTCTCCGTCCTCCCCGTCCAGGGCACGTAAAATGGAACGCTCCAGCCTGTCATGTGACCACAAGGTAAACCCTTATCTATACCATAGTATATTATCTACTAGACTAAAGCTCATATTATCATTCCTTGCATCCTTAATCATTCACCATGATGAGTACATAAGTGCATTCCACAACTTTCAGAGGCTGAAGCAAAGTTTTGCCATCCCTGCTAATAACAGCTAGCATTCTAACAGTATTACCAGTATTACTTTGTGTTTCACTGAGGATAAAATGCTTTATAAATAGATGCAGATAGCACACAGTGTCTCATTTTGATCCTAAAGGAATCCTGAGAGGGGCTTTTTTTGGGACACTGTCCCTTAAATACTGATTAAATACCAAAGGACGATAATTGATCCTTGAGGAACCACAGTCAGTGGACGCAGAGTAATGTCTGGTTTGAAGATGTTTTATGATAGCATTTTAAACAATATCTAATCAGTAATATAACAGAGCTAGCCAGGAAATACAGGCCTAATAAAATCTATTTTATCTATTAAATCTAACCCTAACCCTAACCCTTTGTCAAAACTACTCAAAACAACATTCATAATCTCAATTCAAGTCATTTTAATTGTAGATATAGTTTTGCTGTACATTTGTGTACATCCATTTTGTTGTCATGAGCATGTCATACATTATTATTGTGCTTTTCAGTAATTGATTTTTTTAACTCCCTATGTATGAGGTTTCCTCTTTAATTGAATTGTACAAACCTGCATCTTTCACTTTGAATATTTCATCCATTAATCACTCATTCCATTTGTTGATTTCATCTCATCCGTCTGTGTGCCGCCCCGCCCATGCCCATGCCCAGTGGCTAAGCTGAGTGTGCCCCCACAGTTCCCCTCCAGCCTGTCGTCAGTGCCCAGACGACAAAACGCCATGGCACAGCGGTGGGAGGCATCTCTGCTGGCCAATCATAAAGAAAGAGTGAGCTGCAGGGAGCCAATCAGAAGAAAGAGTGACTATACTTACTCCACCCACTTTTCCCCATTCAGCTCCTCCTCTCTTTACCAGCAATTGTTTAAGCGATGGTTAATATTATATAGACAGTACAACAGGTGGAGCAATGGACCAAGATATTGCTTTTTAAACACTAGGTTTAACTTAAAGATGATTTGTCAGGAAAAAGTATTGAAATGTCATAATGCATCACCAAAAGGTAACGTCATGTACTTTGTAGCATTTAGCCTTTAGCTCATGTAGCGCTAATACCAAGCCATTAACCTACTGATACTTTGCAGTGACATCACACCTGGGGGCATGTATGTCTATGGGAGAATGTTCAGCAGATACCATGGTGACACAATGCAAACGCAGACTGATGCCTTTTTTATATTATCAGAATACAGAGTGGATTTAAATACATTTAAGAACCCTCTGTTCCATATGTTCATAGTCTCGTTTAGGTGTTTGACTTCACACAAGAAAGCTGAGAGTGACAAACTGAAAAACTGTCGGGTAGCTAGCTTGTGACTGTAATGCTGTAGAGAAGGACTTGTTTAACAGCACAAATCAGCGCACCTGTTGTATTTCCAGCTAAGTCACTTCTTTATGATCAGATTATGTTAGAATAAAGCTCTAACTTGAGTAACACAGCTTCAGACAGAGCAGTGCCTCAAGTTAGTTTCACACCTCCACACTCAAGGGAGTGTTGAGGGACACGAGCTGCAAATTATGAGTACCAAATCTTATCTGTTGCCACTTAAATAACTAGTGGCTAATCCTCTTCATTCATTATAGGCCTGTATATTTTATTTATTTATGTTACAAAGCTCAATATAACCTAGCTTCTGTACTGGTTCTTTGCTCCACTCATTTTACTGTCTATTTAATGATATAATATTTGTTGAAACTAAATACATACATGCCCAAAAGTAGCCATAATTCACTGCCAGTTGAACTTAACTGACTTAAGACTAAATTTTATAACATTTTACACATGGGCACTTTATCTTTATTAGGAACTGTACCATGACTAATTTAACAATACGCTATTAATGTCCATTATTTAACCAAATACATTCTACTCCATTGATGTCATATTTACAGCACTTTAACTGATAAGCAATGAGCATCCTGTACATTTTCTAGCTATGTATTCCTATTTATTTGTAATGTTATTGATATGTTGCCCATGCTAAGGCTAACACCCGGAGTCCAGTGTGCATTTTTACATATTTATACGTCTGTTTTACCCTCAGAGAAGTATATTGTATTGTATTTTTGCTGCATACAGTATTTATGAAATTAACAATGCTTCAAAAATTATGATATTTTATTGTGTATGGATGAAGACATGAAATCTGTGATAGAGTGAAGAAAGCTAATAACGTTGTCAAATTTTTCTTTTAGTTTTTATTCATTTTGGATAGAGGTTATAGGTCAGGGTGTGTTCAAGTCAACTCAGAAACATGAATTCTTGCGTATTTTAAACTAGAAAACTTGTAAATCCAAATCTTTAAAAATAACCATGGAAATTAATACAAAACCACATTTATTTTCATTTTATTTTTTATTATATTATTATATTTTTGTAAAATCATTCGCAATTAATAGAAATTCTTAATACATTTCACACAATACATGGCTAAACACTGACAAATATTTGACACGTTTGATTTTAATGGGGTTTTTTTGAGATGGACTGAATGCACCAAACTTAAGCAGTTAGAATAGCATTTTCTTTAAGCTGATTTTTGGTTTAGGTTAGCTTTAGCCACATTATGTTGTTTATTTCTGTTAATGTTAGTTTCAAACGTTTAGTCATACGCAGTTACGCACTAAGTGTCCTGATAGTCATTATTTATTCTTTCTTCATGTATTTATTTCATTTAGTTGTGTGTAATTTATTGCCAAATGTAAGTGTGGTTACGAAATGCAATAAAGGTTGAATTATGAGTGGAACTGTGATTGTGTTATTTAAACACACACAGACTGAAACATAGAAAATACTGAACATTTTATACAATATGTCAGTGTTATATAGGTTACCCGCGTTTGATACTGTGGCCTAAAGGTGCATTATGTAACTTTTCTAGAGGAGGGTTCATCACTAGCTTGTCTCCATGGAAATGTTATTGGTTTTCCTGAAATGTTTCACAATACAGAATTTATTTTCAACCTCCTTGTCAAAGCCAGAAGCTAAGCAGGGGTATTGTGGCTGGTTAATACTTGGATGGGAGAATGCTGGGAATATCAGGTCCCACAGCGGGGCGTCAGTGGTAAAAACTGATGTTGTGTCCTGAGGCACGACACTTCACTCACATTGTCTAATATGAAAGTAGTCTGTGTGTGAGGGGTGGTCGCAGGGGCCAGGGCAGCTGTGGCTTCAATAATATGACCCAGTGTGGAGTGAATGAACAGTGTGTGAAACTGTGAAGTGACTCTGAGCGCCTGGAAAAGCAACTAAAATTACTGCAGTAGTATTATTATCATTATTATTTTTATTTTATTATGTTTATTTTATTTTTATCTCCATGGAGACACTCTAGTAACACTATAGATCAAATCACTGAAACTCGGATCAATGTAGAGGTCACACATTCATAGTAAAAATTCAAATATTGTAAAATGCAAATATTACAACACCCATAACTGAAAACAATGCCAGCAGTTTAATGCCGTACTATGGAAAATTCCTGGCAAAAAAAGAATATCTCCATGAGGCAAGTAGGTAATAGACCCTCAAGAAAAGCTATAGTCCTCCAAGTCAAGCCTACAACTATCTGGCTAAGTTAGAATAACCACCATTAAGATGATGAGATATAGTTTTAGTTTTGACCGCATTAAAAATGTAATTGTCCTTCTGTTTTTCCTTTTATAATAGGCACTTGACAATATACAGATAAAGCAGCACTACACTGAAGCCACAGTACCCACATACTCATGTCCTTTGACTTGTTAAGATAAGATAAGATATGTCTCTATTAGTCCCACAGTGGGGAAATTCCAGTATTGCACCGCACAGTTAAAGACAGAAGGAAAATGGTACATGCAATAAAACAAGATAATAGATAAATAGCTTAAAATAATTCAAAAAACTTTACTGAAGAGTCCTCACAGGCAGCAGCAGGGACACAGATCTACTCCTCGTCACAACCTGTGCACACAAATCACAATCTTTATCAATTAAGCACAAATAAAAGTTCAGTTTTTATCCTCAGTAAGATAAATAATCTCACATTTTTCCTAAATATTTGTGTGAATTTAGTATTTTCGTGGCATTGTTAGGAAAGCAGAGAGCACCGAGCTATAAATATGACCTGGTAGTGTTGGTTAGCTGTGTAGTTACAGGTACAGTATGTAACTTTCTGGAGGTGGACTGTCATCTGCATAATTCCAAGGAAAAACCATACATCGGAATATTCTCCATGGAGATAGTTTTTCATTATGCTGTCTAAGATTTGGGGATTGTTAAGTGAAGTCACGTCCAGGTCCAACTGATTGTGCTGTGTTCCTTATTCATCAAACAAGCGACAATTATCTTTTAGAAACATATGCTTAACCTCAATTTATATCAGATATGTAAATAATAAATAATAATCCAGCATTACATTGGATTATCAGTGTGTATATCTCACTAATTGCCTTCAGCACTAAAGCTATCTTAACCTACCTTCTTTCTTCAGCCTTGTACACTTCCTGTCACATTTATAACCTTGTTGGCATTAAACGACTGCAAAGCATTTTACAGGCACATATGTTGCTGCTAAAAATAAAAAGAAGAAAAAAGGAAACTGAAATAGAAAAATGTTTGTTTTCAATCATCTGATGCTCTTTGGACCCAGAAGTGGCATCATCATCACACTTAACATTTCACAACATCTCCATGGAAACAAGCTGTAGGCTCCTCCACACCAAATAAGAGTCAGGTTTGTGGAAATGCAAGCCCGCTTGCAGTAAGTATTCCAGTTTTTCAGTGCGATAAACCCGACCAAAATGAAAACACATGCTTTTATTTTAGCATATTTTATTGCTAAAAATAACATATTATAGCTTTAAGGCAATTTAAAGCAGTCATGGAAAAAAATGGTCACCATATAAAACCATGTAAACACTAGCTACATAATTTAGTTTGTCACACAGTATATTAAATAACAGCACAATAACATGTGCTTAGAGAGGAGCAGTGTAATGAATGAGATGAATGAGACCTGGCTCGTGTCCACTTCACTTACACTGGTCACTGTCACAGTCAGTAAATATAAACCTCTGGACATATGCAAATTAGGCCTATTGTTCGAGGAGACTCATGAGATGTTTTCTTTGCTCAACCCGTTCAAAATATGATTATTATTATGACATAGTATTTTTTATTTATTCACATATGAATACTATGCATTGGTTCAAAACGATGAAAAATTAGGACCATTATTTTAGCGATTAGCAACTTAAAACAGCACATATCAGTCTATCTTTTGAATGGAGTCCTCAAAATGTATCTAACAGAAAGTGACAAAATTAATATACTCAGCAAAGAAAGTAATTAGAGGATAGGTCAAGTCTATACTAATTTATTATGTTGGTGACTATTAAATGACATGATATTAAAATCTTAAATGTCCTCTACCTGATTTTTTCTGATGCATTTGAACAAAATGTGGCTTGCCCCAGTACAGATATATTTTATAAGGTCAAAATAATCCGCTTTGGTCTCTGAAAGTTGTGAAACGTGCTCGAATAATGAGGATGCTCAGAATGCATAAAGTAAGCGAGGAATAACTTTGGACCAAACCATTTAAAATGAATTAGTTCTGTTTTTCACATTTTTAAGTGAAAATCAGGGACAGCACCTTTAACTCCTTATTGGGCTCCCATGAAAAATATTAGTTGTAATGGTGTTTGTCATATGGGATAATTAGACAGAGCTGATGCTTTGAAGCAGCCCAACATGAAGCGTGACATTTCCAAGAGGCAGTGAAGTGCTCGTGCTGTTTGCGTCCATCACACTTTATTACTGTCTCATCAGTAACATTAAACAGGCTTCACACAGGACAGGGGTTAAACGTAGTACAAAACCAGTCTAGTATCAAAAGTAGTCCATCCATAGCACAAGTCAAACATGATAGTCACCATTTTATAATGACTTTAAGAACAGTTTAAAAAATGGGTGTTCCTGAAGTAGCATTTACATAATGAGTCCAGAAGAGGGGAGCCCCAGACAGTAGGTAAAATGGGGAAATGTTGAAAAATAAAACATAAAGGTATTATGAAGGTCTTATTACATAAATGAATTGCATATTTACATCTGATATACAAAGAATTGATGCTGAGTAATTTTTAATTAAATTTTTCACTATGATTTATATATTTTTTTATTTTATTGGGTCAATCTGATGACATTACAGTAATATCACATACTTGAGTAGTACTTAAAACAGTAAAATGTTTACTCTTGTGTTACGTTTTATTTATTTTAATTACTTTTTTTCAATTTGACTTACCATCTTTGACCCACAGTTCTTTACTACTCCACGGTCTGTTATTAATGAGGAGTAGACTCATGAATATAAGCGTGTTGTTTCAAGCATTCTCAGTAGAGGGAGGTAAAGGAAAGGTACTGTAAACTAATATAAGGGAAATACTGTAGTTAAAACAAGATAGCATGATGTTTAAGGTGGTTGGGCAGAAAAACCTACAGACCAGAGCTGTGGTAGTTCCTGGTTTGACTGCACTGAAAATCAACAGACAGCCAGTCAACAGAGGTGCAAAGTGACAAATTACAAATACTCGTTACTGTAATTGAGTAGATTGTTGGAGTAATTGTACTTTTTTGAGTAGATTTTAAAAATCATAGAAGTTAATCGGCTGTCTCTGCTGCTTTCTCTATACCAAACATAAAAAGTAACTAGTAACTAATACTCCAGAGTATTATTTTCATGCATACTTTTCGCTTTTACTTAAGTGCAATTTTGGCAGCACTATTTGTTGTGAGTACATTATTAGCCATGTAGCTGTACTTTTACTCAAGAACACATTTTCAGTAATTTTTCACTCCTGGTTACTTGCTGGTCCAGTCACACCTACCTGAGTAAAACAAGCTACAAAAAACAACAACAATATTTTAAAATATATTTTGAAGGTAACTTTGGTGTAGTGGTTGGGTTTTCACTGTCTTAACTGCAGATAGAGGACACAAAACATGTTTTTCTCATTCTCAGTATAAGGACAGGCCTCACGTAAAAGCTCAGAACCTCCAGAATTCACTCTCTGAGCTGCGGAGGCTGCACTAGCCCTGATTAATGGTGGGATGCAGGTTCTGGGGTTTAGGTAGCGATGATTCAGATCTAACTAACAGCTTCAATTCTTAAAGAGGGGATATTTTACTTCTATGGGTTATTAGTTGCTAACACATAACATATTTAGATTATTAGTGTGCATCCTGTTAATGAAACTACTGCACAATCATATGAGGTTTGTCAAGTGCTGTGTAGTTTTGTATCATGCTTTATATATTTTATGGGAAAACATGTGGGAGCATGGGTGACGTGGGTTGATTGAGCAATGCACACAAGCTTGCAGCTAACCATAAGAAGGATTTGAATAGGGCCAGAAGAGATAGCTAAAATACTCAAACATATTTACGTGGGATGACATATAAAACCTCTTCAGAAATGTTTTTGATTAGTGAACAACGTTATAAACATGGGTAGAAAGCTCCAAAGAGATTGACATTTTTTCCATAATACCCCGTTTAAAGTTTGTAGAGGGTCCATATGGAAGAGTCAATGAGCATGCTGTTAGTCCCATGCACACTCACACTTCCAAGTTTAACCATGTCAGCCTACAACAGCGTGCAACAGTGCTTCTCCTGCAGCTTCCTCATACCTGGTCCCACTCGCCTCCTGGCCCGTCTCTCTTTAGCCCCACCCACACTCCCATTTGTCGCCTCCTGCTTTATCTCCGCCTCTCCTTCCCGTAGTCATCGTCTATTATCACTAGCTCCGCCTTCAACGCCCCTCAAACTCCTGCCCCCGCCCACTGTCGTCGGACGCTGGCTGAAACCCCATAAAGACTGCAGTGATTGGCTCGCCGGTCTCCATTGCGTTGAGAATGGTGTAGTTCGTGTCCTCTCCAAATATGGGTGAGGGGGCGGGCTTGTCCCTTGAGACGACGGCGGGAGCCTATAGCTGAGCAGCTCCTCTTCCTCATCCACGCTAATGTAATCGCTCAGAGGGATGTCGTTGGCCGGGGTGTAGCTTAGCTGATGGGCTGACACTACATCCTGGTCATGTGATAGCGGAGAGGGGCAGCGATTGGCTCGGTTTGGGGTGAAGCCGTTAGTGTGATTAGCGTGGTTTTTGGTATGAGCTGTGCCCGTTGCTATGAAAGCTCTGGGTGTCTGCGCAGCTGGTGTGAGAGGGTAGTGGTTATTGTTTTGGGGCAGTTTGAAGCTGGTTCCTCTCTGGATCTCCCTCCCGTTCTCTGGTTGTGTTTGTGGCCGGTGCGGTGGGTGGTTAGGGGCTCTCCAGCAATCCTCCTCCTCCCCCAGGTGTGTGCAGTCTCTGGGGGAGAGCCGGCTGGTGTACAGGCTGTGCAGATCGCGTGGGTGGTGGGGTTGGTGGCAGTAAGAGGCGTGTCCGTTGTGGTGCAGGTTCCTCTGTCGATGCATGGTGGCGCTCTTGAGCAGCTGTTCCACCTCTGAGGCTGACAGCTCTGACACACTGCTCTGGTCTGAGCCCTGACACAAACAGAAAAAATGGTTATATTTGCATAGTTATATTAGAAGTAAATGTTGTTTTAAAAAAAAGAAAAAAAAAACACTTCAGTAATCTGTGTAAAAACTGCTATCAGTAATTTTCGACCATCTGCTTGTACCATGAGGACATGTTGCTTTCTCTAGTAGAATCCAGAGTGTGGCATTATTAAACGTATCTATTTGCATTTATTCAATTTTAGGTGTTTTACTGCTCTGAAAATACCTTGAAAAAAATGCATTCTTATGGTCAGGCTTGCCTACAGATCTGACTTGGCCTGATAACACCATCTCCTCTCCATGGAGATAGATAAGATTAATGCCATACTGTGATACATTCTAGATAAAGCAATATCATCTTCTATAGAGACAATAAGATTGTGGACCCACCACTAGAAAAGTTACATAGGGGGAACATCAGTATAACATGTTTATGAGACCATTACATAATATGTCTCTTTTAAAAAGAAAGTAAAGAAAGCTGCATTTTTCTCTTACTTGACTAATTGTTTGGATTACTACTTTTTACTTCTACTTGAGTAAACTATTTTTCAAATACTACTACTCACTATTTGCCTGTACTTGTCAGTAAAAGTACATCAGATCTATGTGTGTCCCCTTGGGTACCCCTCCAGATGCAGGGCATACACACACTTCGCCCATCGTCATACACCTTGAGCCCAGGGTGACTCTGCAGGTCCTCGGGGGGAAGGCAGGAGGTGGACAGCACCGTGCTCTCTCCTGTGCGCACGTTCTTGTTCACATTTATCTCCATGGCAAACAGCGCTAACACAACCACAAACAACACACACAGTTAAGTTTGTTTATTTCCCATTTGTAGTTTAAAATCACTTCCAGACTCTAAAACAAAGTAAAACCCTACTCTTTCTTGGGGGCGCGTCTAGATGAACTGGGTCATTTGTTGTCGGAGTGAGGGATTGTGGGAAATGTGGGGTTGCTGTGGCGACAGGTTGGGGCTCTTGAGGAGGGGGACACAGAGGGACAGGGTTAGAGGGTTAATGATTCTTCAGTTGCACCAGGTGAGAGAGGATGTGGGACTTACCAGGGACAAAGTTGTCATGGGCCTCCTGCAGCACAAAAAGAACATACACATGAGCTACAATGCAGTTGTCATAACAATTTACCAGCAAGAATCCTTTCTCACTCTGGAATGCTTCTGTCTCTAAAAGCAAAGCAAAAAGTTCTCTAAAAACTGGTCAAAGGTATTTAAAAATTACTGTATGTAGCCTGCACTCTTATGGTTTTAAGAAAGGTGAAACAGTAACAACCTGAACCAGGATTGCCAGTAATTTAACTTGTAGACAGAGGACACATACAAGTTTTTTTCATTCCCAGTATATGGACAGGCCTCATGTGAAGCTTGGAACCTTCCAATTCACTCCCTGAGCTGCAGAGGCTGCCTAGCACTTATTCATGATTGGCTGAAGGTGCTGGAGGTTAGGGAGTGACTGTTCAGATCAGAGAGAGGCATTTTAGGTTTAAACCAACTGGATTTCAGTGTTGAAACTGGCAACCTGAATGAGAAATTCATGTGAGGCTCATTCTAATTCTGACTGGATAACCGTCTTGAGAACAAAAACACAAAATAACTGGGTCATCATGTCCAATTTTTGTAATTATGAATAAATCAGCATTAGAAATATTATCAGAAAAAGCTATATTTGATTTGAAAGTGTTTATCTCATATCTGGGGACACATATCATGTTTATGGAATTTTAAATAAAATATTACATATGGTTCCTTAAAAATATGATGTAAATATGTAAACAACACACCATCCACACCTGGAGTACTGCCATTAATGTGCCAATCTTTTATTTATTTTAAATCACAGGTGTTGCCATTGCTAAAATGCCTTGAAAAAATAGCCATCTTACTGAGACCGGGGTCGCCTCTCCACCGATCTGACCTGTAAATTTGCCTTGTGGTGTCACAAGGTTATCTCCACTGAAACAGACAGCAGCACTACCTTGATGATGTCCTGCGTGCTCTTCTCCACCGCTCTGAGCCGCTCCAGGATGAAGCTCTCGTTCTTGGACACACGATGGCCTCCTCTCTCTCCAGGGCCTCGATCTCCTTCTCAATCCTATCAGGTCAAAGGTCAGAGGTCAGAGGTGACAGCAGCACATGCCTGGAGGTCAGCCACATTCTCAGAGCTCATACTGTAGATGCTGAGCAGGAGGGAGCGGGTCTGTTGCTCTGAGGAGGCAGAGCCAGGTGCATTGTGGGAGGTGGAGTCCAGCAACCACTGCTCCCTCAGAGACTTTTTCTGAAGGTAACACAGGAAGGGACAATCAATATAAATGCTGCTTACACTTGGTTAAATCCTTGTGTTCACCTGGTTTGGTTCAGATCTGGTTAGTCCCAATTTAGATCTGGTTTAGTACTTGATATTTACTGTCTTAAAATGTGAAAAACTAGTAACGAAACTAGATACTCATTTGTGCAGGTATTAATACTAAAAAGATCATATTCACAGGACAGAAATAAACGTGTTCTGAAGCTTTAGAATGATCTTGAGCTGTATCAGAACAAATATAAGACACATAGCGCAGTATACGCCCATGGACCAGTATGGAACCTAAAGATATAAGGCCACATGGTAATATAAAAGAAAGTACTATGATTTAATGTTGATAATCACATTCTATTGTCCAAATAAAGAATGTTTTTTACTATCATCGCGGTATAGAAATCGGTATTTTATAAGCCCTTTTCCAGACCAGAGCAGAACTATACTATCACATTAATGCTAACAACAACTAGCATGCAATGTGCACTATTTAATAATTATTTACAGACAGCATGCACTGGACATATTTTGACCTCAAGAGCTGCTAATATGATACATCGGTACTGGGGCGAGATGCATTTTGCTTAAATACAAGGGAAAAAATCTGATACAGGGTTTTTTAACTTATGACTGGTCACCTTCAAATGTTTGAGTTTGAGCTTCTCTTGGTCCAGCTCCTGTTTCTTGTGCCGGATCACCTCCTGAATACGGTGCTTCTCCTACAACACAAAACACACACAGACTATTAACACTATTAACGCAGTCTGCAGCACCCTATTTTTTTTTTTATGTAATCCTGTGCAGTTATTTTTTCATTTGGTGGATTCAGAATACAGTCACTTTCCTCAAATTTAAAGGAGTACATAGCGGCACTTGATCTCACAGTTTAGGCTTCAAACTGCTCATAATCAGTGAGAAAAAATATATAAAAACAGCTCTGATTTTTCATTCTCACAAAAAAACACAAACACAAAAAAGCAAAGCATGAAAGTATTCTAAGTATTAAGAATTCTGTCTGTGATTGGGCCATGTGTCAGAATATGTTACAAATATATATCTTAATGCAGGTATTCAGTTATTACTAAATACATTTTCAAAGTATTTTTCCCATCACTGGCTGTAACATAATACAAATCATCATCTGTGGAATACTGAAGACACTTTAGCTGCTGTTTGTCCTACTGCTGCACTGTACATACTCAGAATCAGAGCCACTTATTGTACATAATAGTTTTGTAACCGTATAGTTTTACTCTACTTGTACAGTGTTGTATTTTATTATTTTGATACTTTTTGTAGGGCTGTAGGTCGGCCTGTCATGATAAAACATTTTTGAAGTTCGATGTATTGCTGAAGTAAATATAGAACCTAATTTATGCCACTGACACAATAACGCAAGAGTAAATATAAATCACAAAAACTACTCTAAATGTACAATCTTGTTAAAAAATATGAGCTGCAATAAATACATATCAGAATGAAACACAGTGATTAATTTTGCATCTGTAACGAGTCAAAGAAGTTATTAAATTCAACACATTTTATGGCTTAAATCTTATCATATAGTCAATAAAAACATAACCAAAATTTCCCAGTAGTGTAAAAGAAAATGTACAAATGATAAATATTGGCCCCAAAAATACTGTTCCAGTTTCATATATTGATAAGTCGATGTAGTAATTATCGTGACAGGCCTAGGGGCAGGGTCTTCAGTCGATCAATCGGTCAATGGTGTCGTAGTCAACCAAAATTGGTATTAGTCAACACATTTTATTCAGATTATGAGAACAAAAAGCAGAAAAGGAGAAGTTTACGAGTGAGTTAGCTCAAGATTTGGTATATTTTAGTATTTATTTTTAAAAAGGCAGATAAAAAGAGGGGATATCGATTTTTTGGTGCTTTCTACCATGTTTATATGTTGTTCCCCTCATCAAAACATGTCTGAACCCCTCTTATGGTCAGCTTTAAGATTCTGTGTAATGTTCAGCCCACAGGTTTACGTCACCCAGGCTCCCACACAAATTCTCCATAAATATACAAAAAATACAAAAAACTTGACAAACCTGGTGTGATGTGCAGTAGTTTTATTAGCAGGACGGACACTGATTGTGAGTCAAAAACGAAAGTGAAACTTATAAAACATGTTAATACATTGCTATTTTGTAAATATAGCATTTTCCAAAACTATAAAAGGTAACAGTAACTAGTACTTTTTTCTCCATAAAAAGTTGTGTTTTTCATGAACTGCAGGTGTAGTTTTGTAAGTGCAGTTTGGGTCAGACGTATAGGGATATGTAATATTTTTGAGAGGTTTTGCCACGCCCCCTTTTTAGTTGACTAATTGATCGGCAGGACATGTCTTCATTCGACCAAGAATTTAATTAGTGGACAACAGACATTTGTGCATCTCAGCTCTGTTCAAAGTATTTCTAATATTCCACTTGGACTGATTAGATTTAACTCTATTTTTAACACTTATCATTGTTTGGATTTTTGATTACATATTTTGATCCTCCTACTTTTCTTGAACTTTGCGTTACAACACTAGAATTTTCCCATTGTAGGGCAAATAAAGGTTCTCTTATCTTATCTGATTTTATTCACGGCACGTGTGTAAACTCACGGTGATGGCCTGGAGACGCTCCTTCAGCAGCTCCGCCTCCTCCATGGTGTCCTGGAGAACAACAGAGAATAAAATACAATTTAAAAAGACTAGTTTGTTCAGAAAAATTACATTGTTTTAATACAATTCTAATCAGTTTTTGAAATACATTACATTATATTTTAATTAGGTTAGCCTTTATTGTACCCATAGGGATATTTGTCCACTGGGGCAACCTGTGGGACCCATCTCCAGACCTGTGCCAGGCTTGATCGGGGTTGCCTTAGCTGGGGGATTTTACCTATGGTGCATGTTTTGGGTTTAGCTATAGATTTGCTGTATTTGATTGTTATGATCTTCAAATGTGAAAAACAGACCTAGGTCATTTTAAATGTTTGGTGCACTTAAGATTGATGATTTTGAAGTGGGAAAACCTGGAAACCTTGCCAAGGAAATCCTTCAACCAAGATACCGAGACCTGTTTTAGTCCTGTTTGAATCCTGGTGTAGACCTGATTTAGTCCGGGTCTATTCTTGGTAACAGAAGTGTGTTCTGGGTCACCTGGTCATGTTAAGAGCGCATTTTAGCAACCATCTAAAAGTTCCACACTAAATAAAGAGGGTAATTAAAGATGTAACGATTGGGCCTGTTGCACCTGTCCCTCATTGACAGGAGCAGCTGCTGTCTGTGGACCTGTCTCTGTCTCATGTAAGATGGAGTGTGTTACTTCCTCACAGATCATATGACTAACTGTGTCAGTGGGTCAGTCCTGTCCTGACCACCTCTGTGTTCACTATGTCTATGATGTACTGGTTTGGAGCTTGGAGATTTTTTTTCCATGTATTTTGTCTTGTCTTATAGATACATTTTATAATCAGCTCATGAGGTCATAATATGTCCGCTGCTCGCAGTTTGCAGCTAATTATTAGGCATTTTATAGTCTGATAATCAGAAGTTTGTGTTAGCTTGCTAGTTGTTGTTAGCTTTACAGCGACAGCAAAACTCTGCTCTGGTGTCTAGTTGTCAAAAGTGCTTATAAACTCATGGTGAAGAATTAGGATACTCAGAATACAAAAAGGTAAGTGAAGAATACCTTTGGACTGCTCCAAACCGTTTAAAATGAAATATACTGTAGTTCTGTTCATATTTTTAAGGAAGTAAAAAACGTGAACAACACTACAACGCCTTTAAGATACATAGACAGAAATTGTGCATTATAAACACAGACTTTTTTACTTAGCTATAATTATCAATCAATAAAATATTCCTCCTCTTGCTGCTTTATTGTGGTGTGCCCACACTGGGTCCAGCATTTTACTGTAGACCTCGATATAAACCTATTCTAAAAAATATACTGTCAGTTTAGTAGTTCATATTTCAGTCTTCTCTTAAATGCTAATGCTCCTGGATGTGTTTGATGTCAATGGCAGTTTGTCTTCACTACATTTGGGTTAGACCCTAAACACACTGCACGGCAAAATTTCTAAAAACAAACTGACAGTCTTTCTGAACATGGGCTCCTTCAAATATACAATACTGCTCCAGCAATAGGTTGTGTGGTGGGAATTGCACAAATACAGCAACAGATCCTTTCTATGTATTTTGACAGGAATACATGATCTATAGTCTGGTCTCTGGTCTGGTCTCTAGTCTGATCTTTGGTCTTTGGTCTCTGGTTTCTTCTGGTCTCTAGTTGGTCTCTGTCTGCAGCTGATGACCTGGAAATAGCAGCAGTGAGAGTGGCCCCAAGCGCCGGCCCCTGACCCACATCTAAATACAACACAGCACCCCACCACCCCACCACACTCCGGGTCGCCCGGGCCTTTCTGTGTGTATTTTGCATGTTTCTCCCCATGTATGGGTGGGTTTCCTTTCAGGCATTTCGATTCCCTCATGAACCAAAACATGCAACCAAGACTAGCTCAAGATGTGGAGATGGGTCCTACTGCTCCTACCGGTTGCCCCAGTGGCACTGAAGTATGGGTCCAATGCAGGTGACACACCCCATAATAATAAAGTGTACCAAATTGGCTCCACAAAGTCATATTAATCTTAAGCCTTAAAGTTCTTTCAGCTGACAACAATCACATATAGGGGATAGAATAATGGCACTTCTTTCTGAATTGCGAAAACAACAATGTCACTTTTGTTTATTTATACTGACAGAGGAGACGTTCAACTTTTTGTTTCATTATGGATAGGCCCAGAAATAAAGATATTAACCATAAACCAGGTCAACAAATCTGACAGTTAAACAGCAAATTCCACCGTAGAAAAGCGACCTGTCTCCAGCTCAGTCAAAAATGTTGTGTTGCCACGTGAATGCAACCTATACGCTAGTGATTGAGTTAAATGGTTGGGCTTTGAAGTGTTAACAAAAGTGTTATAAACTGTATGGCGTAGCTTTGTTCCAGTGACACCACACATGAGGAGCACTGACCTGGTACAGAGTGTGGGCTGTGGGTCAGAGGAGAAAGGACTCCAGCTCTGATATTTAGACCAGTCCACACCCACTTATTCTGCTCCAACTGCTCCAGACAACAAGAACAAGGGACAAGAGCATCAGCAAAACCACCTGGAACACAGACGACAAAAACATGACATTTTAGACCATGGTTTAGTAGCAGGGCCAAGCACGGTGCAGCAAAATTGAAAATTATTATGATGAAGCTGTTAAGACACTAATGGTGGAAATACCATTACTACTGGACATTTGTAAAAAGTTCAGTTACATGACTAATAATGGATTCAATTACAAATAGTAAAGTAATGATGCAAAAAAAACTACAAAAAAAATAAACTTCAATAAAAGTAAAAGGTACACATGGGAAATAATACTATAATACTATATACCAGAGGTGTCCATATGCCATCAGGACAATTTTTCTGTTGAAACTGGCCCACATTATCCTGGGAGGTACTTTTTACTGGTGTTTCAATTCTCTACCATTATAATGAACCAAGTAATGAACCATTTTGCTTTGAGGTAGACCTGATATTATAGTTCGAGTCTAAATTAAAGTTTTGGTGGCACTTTAAAACCTCAGATAAAGTAACTTCAAGAAAAAAAAAATAAATATGACCCTCCACATGGTCCATGTTCCATATGCGGCCCTTCATAAACACACGACAGTCCTTATATACTAATACTATATATACTCATTAAACTAAACACTAAATCAACTTAGACTGTTGTGTGTCCTGGCTCCAGTGGTACAGCAATTTCAGGTACTTGGTGACATCAGGTTAGCTCAGAGGTGCCCAAACTTTTTTTATCGCCACATCTCAAAACATATTTGAAGCAGAGGGCCACCAGACTGATGATCAATACAGTGCGGTGCTTTATACACAGCTTTGACAGAGCCGCTGTGTATTAATAAGGCCTTGAAACACATTCATTTTAGGTCTGAACACACTGCAATGTGATATTTCAGGATATAGTGATAGAAATAGTTTAATTTGGTAAAAAAAAAAAAACCCGTCTGAGGACCGCATTTGGCCTCCGAGCCATAGTTTGGACACCCCTGGTTTAGCTGCTCTATTTGAAATTTGGTTGTGGGTGGAGTTTAGGTGTTTAGTCCCACTTGACTTACTCAGAGCTGTATTTCAAAGTATTAATGCATGTTTGTTGCAGAAATTCTGTACTGTCCCATGTTTGTGGCTTTCTGATTTCACATGCCCTTATCCCCGCCCACAGCTCCTCTGTACTTACACAGTTACACTAAAAACACAAAAATGTAGCGTATAGAATTACAGCCATTTTTCAACTAAAAAAACAAATAATCACAAACAAAAATTAAATAAGCTGCTTGTTACAGTGAAGCGTTGGCCTGTTACTTAGCAGAGGTAATTTAGCAGCATAACATTTAAAACAACAGCAGTGCCTCGGTGAACAGCACCTTCAACTAGTGATTGACATTTTGATTGTGAACATTCAGTCATGTGTGTAAGCAGTCACTGTGATAATGAAGCTAATCTGTGGCTAGGGTAATCTCACGCGAGAGCCATCGGTGCAGCTCCGTAACCTGCACTTCGCTAGTAGGTTAGCTGTGGCCCGCCACCGAGTCAGTGACGACAGTAGTAACGTGTGGGTCTTTAACTGTGCCACCAAGTACAACACATCAGGAAATAATAATTGCAAACATTGTTTCAAGAATATTCTGTCTTATCGTCTATTGTAACTTTATTTTCACTTATTATTTCACACATTTTTTTTGCAGCTTGATTTTTTTTAATGACCTGAGATCCAGAAAGAGGATAGAGAAGGGAAAACATCATATCACATCTGCAGAATCCATGACAGAAGCACTAAACCAGAGATTTATATTTATGTAGATTTTTCTAAATTTACACCACCACCGACTTTTCAGCCACATTTAAAAAAATAGTTTCTCTCAATACATGCGTGGCACCAATATCACACCGAGCAAAATGATTGTGAATCCTCCTTTTCCCCTCACTTCGCCACTGATGGTGCTTGTTCTTTATTGGTTTGTAAATTGTTTTATATACACTATTGTGAATTCAGTCCAGCATACGTGTTAGTGCTACTTTTGCTCAGGTGTGTGCGTAGATCTCACCATGGGATTCGTGGCTAACACCATTGGTGGGAGTACAGTGCCACACGACAATGGTATACTCCACCGTTAATACGTGCATATACGTGCTTCGTTCACAGTATTTCGATATCCTTTTTGATATCCCGAAACCACATCACCCCTGTTTGGCGTACCACAGTGGTGCGATATAAGTGGTCCGTGTGGCTCAGCGCCTCAGAGGAGACGGGTATCGTGAATACCAAACAAGACCCCCTATTAAACAGTATAGACAGATATGAAAGACGGACAGTTGCAATTAGCTCGTAAAAGATCAGCCGGAGAGTTAGAGACAGAGAGAAAAAAGATGTTTTGCGCATGTTGTACACTTTCCACATATAACTTATACTACAAAAGTAACAAGGTTACACAGTCATTTGAAACGACGCGTGCTATTAAGGTGTAGGGTGGCTAGTACCTAGATATATGGGAGGTCACATAAGGACCAATTGGTGCTTCAGAACCTGTTGACCAATAATGAATTTGCGTCAACTCGTGGAGCAGAGCCAGCTGCCCCGTGTGGGGCAAGCTCAATTCTAACGGACAACACTACTCATGCAAGCTTATCCGGTTCGAGATTGAGCGTGTTCGCGCTCCAGCTAGTAGCCTTTAAACTCTTGTCAATATTTTATTTTTAATTGGATAAAAGAAAATGAATGGAAAAAATACTTGTGGACCAGAGGGGGCGTTATCACTGGGTGTCCCGTCGTAAAATCAGTTTAGGCGGTAATGCAGTGGGACAAAGGTATGTGAATGTGGGTAATGTAGTGGGATGGCATAGTAGATGGGGGTAATTGGTGAATTTCCTTATCAAAACCAAATAAAGGTTGAAATATGGAGACTAAGTCGAGATGATGTTGTGTTGATTGTTGGTCTGTATTTTATCAGTATTTCATGGTGGGGATTTTCCAGAAATGTGAATCTTGGGGTTGATTGGGCCGGTGGTGGACACGAGTCGTGTTAGAAGGAGGCTTTGGACATTATGTGGAGAGGAAAGTCACATTAAGGATTTCAGAAAAACAACTACAAACTATTTTTTTTATATTTCGACTAGGCACGATTAGTCGATTAATTGTTGCAGCCCAGTGTCATCAGATGTATGTTATTTATATATATTTTGCAGCCATAATTAGTAAACTGAATTCTTAGAGACCAACGTTTCCTAAGTATTGTGTGTTAGACATGGAGGTGTGGGAGATAAGAGAGCAAACTGAAGCGTAGCAGACTTAGAGCATTATCCCACACAAAGGGGCTCCAACACCACCCCACACAGACCATCTCCCCTCCCCAAAACACACAACAATCGGAAAATAAACTAATTTAAAGTCTACATTCGGAAATTTACTCTTTTCTTTAAACGCAATTGATTTTGAAGTATCCAAAAATAACACGTGGTTTGAGCAATTAAGGATATACAGCATTGGGAACTTACATTATTTAGTTTTTAAACTTTTATTACAGGACATGCCAGAAAACTGTTTGAAAGGTGTATAAGTGTAAAGTGCAAGTTTTTCTCGCACCGCGCCGAGTCTTTAGAAGCTGCCACAGGGTCTCGTGCCACCGTAGAGTATCCGAGGAGCGGCGCGTGCGTGTTTGAGCGCGAGAGAGCGTGGAGGCGGGGTACAGGGTCTTAGCGGGCTTGACAGCGTTGTTCTCCTGAAAGCCAATAGAAATCCAGCGGTGCGTTGCTCAAAAAAGTCTAGCCGTGCTTAGGGACCCGCCCACTTCATATTGAAGGAAGACTTTATTATTTCACATCCAAATATTTGTAAGGCTGTATGACTGAAATAATGATAAAGACATAGGCAAAATAAA
>JAIEZT010001018.1:0-24832 GCA_019594935.1 Periophthalmus modestus | reverse complement strand
GAACATTCTCCTGATGGTTTGAGATGTGAGACAGGCCTCGACTTTGACAATGTTAAATCCAGGTCCGAAACCGTTGCTGTTTAGCTGGAATATGACCCCTTCTATGAAAGGTTTACTATTCTGCACTTTTCTCTGCTTTAATGTTAATTATATGATGATATTTGTTCCCTACCCTTGATGTTATATGTGATTTTTATGTCTGTTCTTATTCGGTTTAATAGACACTTAAATTACTTTTCTACTGTCATGATCCAAGTCTGCTGTCCTGTTTCCGCCTAAGGTCATCCTTCCCCTCCTAACCTGTCCTCCGGAGCTGGGCGGAGCATACTGGCACTCTGCAACTCATTTTTATTGACTATGATCAGCTACACCCTGCGGAGAATAAAGGGGATAGTCCTTGTAGATCACTCTGTCTTGCTGTTGATCGCTGCACGTTTAGCTTTTTGATGTACTGATTAACGGATTTTTGCTGCTCAGCGACCTCTGCTCAAGGATTTCTCCAGCTCCCGTGTCTCTGGTCCTGCCTTCCCGCTCTAAAAACATCCCCGCCTCGTCTTCTCCCGGTAGCGTCCTTCCTTGTCTTGTCTTCACTTGCCTAGGCAACACCTAGCTATCTACTGTATCACGGCTCCCGCTCCTCGGTAAGTGTTTGACCGTACCTGCTCCTCGTTACCTGTGGGTCCACGTCCGGCTCCTTGTTGTTTCCTATGCCCCTGCTTTTGAATTGTGATCATAGTTTGTGCACTATTGTTAATTAACCACTGTTTAAACTGCTTCCTGGTCTGCACTTTTGGTCTCTTTCACCCCAACATTACGACATGCACTTACATTGTGCCCATACAAACCTGGCATTGCCTGCACTCACACAATAGGCTAAAAAGTAGCTGTTAACTTGAACTACCAGCTTCATGACCTCACAAAGGTCGGAACGAGCCATTTTAGATGCTTTGGAGATGATACAGACTATAATAAAGTGTTGCTCAACATGTAGTGAATGACATAAAACCACAGCTCCAGCGTCCCCCCCAGTTCTGTATTTGAGGAGCTAACAGCATTAGGACACTATTTAATAGCTCTCAAGAGTCTCAGTTTTTTGTGTAAAATAAGACCTTTAAGACGGAAAAAACTCCTTAGTATTAGTGTGTGTCGAGCTTGAGCCATTTAGAGACATTGTGCAGTTTACATGGAAAAAAAAAAGTAAAATAATTATAGTTTATTATTAAGAAACAGAAAAAAAAAAGCAAATTTTCCTTGTTTTAAAATGCTGATTTTCGGCTTGTTTCGCTGGACAAAGCCGAGTCTGAATGCAGTCGAGTAGAACAGGAGCTTCAGGACTCGAGGGACCAGAATGAATGTTAGAGTTCAGGATCCTGGAGCTGGAGGTAATCCAAGTCCAATCCACTTTATTTATATAGCACATTTCATAAACAAATTGTTTTCCAAAGTGCTGCACAGAGACAAAGTGACATAAAATAAAAAGGAACAACAATCAAAATAAATAGATGCTCATTTAATTTGACTAATTTTACAAAAAGTAAAACCAGTAAATCAAATAGAACACTCTATAAAAGTGCAAAAAAAATAAAATAAACTACATAAAATCAATAAAAATAAAAAACATAATAACAAGGACCCACACAACTAACACAAAAGCCAGAGAATGAAAGTGGGTCTTAAGACAGACTTAAAACACTCTACAGGGGCGCTGTTTGAACACAAGGGCGTTACCAACAGTTTAGGTCCACCTACAGAAAAGGCCCTGTCCCCTCTGGTTTTAAGTCTGGTCTTAGGCCACCACGAGCTGGAGCTGGCCTCAGACCTCAGAGCGCCGGGGTGTAAATTTGGATGAGGGTCCGAGATGTAATCTGGGGCCAGTCCATTCAAAGCTTTAAAAACAAACAATAATCTTAAAATCAACTCTAAAATTAACAGGAAGCCAGTGCAAAGACGCAAGAATTGGTGTGATATGATCGTGTTTTTTGGTTTCTGTTAAAAGTCGTGCAGCAGAGTTTTGGACTAACTGCAGTCGGGTTAAAGCGAGTTTTGCGAAAATGCCAGAATAAAGTGCACTGCAGTAGTCCAGGCGAGACGAAATAAAAGCAGCACGACTTGTTCAAAAAGTTTAAAAGATAAAAACGGTTTGACTTTGGATAAAAGCCGCAGATAATAAAAACTAGATTTTAAAAACGCCATTATCTGCTTGTCAAATTTAAAACTCGCTGTCTATGGTGACGCCAAGGTTGGGCTGACTGTGGGGGACGCACATATTTTTGAAGAGGTTCCCACATCCAGAGGGTAACAGTATAACCTCGGTCTTTGCTTCATTCATTCATTCAAGGTAAATGACGCTGTGCCAGTTTTACGTAATATAGAAAACCTTAAAACGCAGAATTAAAATGTAATATAATTTAACATAGAGCAAATCCTAATTAATGCTGTAGCTTTTTGTCTGGACATAACCAATTTCCTCAGCGCTGAGCTTGCAACTAACTAAAAATTTCACAGTCCCAAGCCTATGCGAAGGGGTTTTACTTGCAGTTTTAATATTTGCTCAGGCCTGACGCAAAAGTAAAGTCGTCTGGTGCTAAACAAAACTGAAACTTCAATGTCATGATGTGAGTGCTACATCCAAACTGCAAGATGTGATGTTGTGTCGTCCCGTTGACTCAGCAGCTGTTCCTCTCTTGTTCCCCTTTCTCTTTATCTCTTTCTTTCTCTCTATCCTCTAAAAACTGTACATGTACACAGTCTCCTCATGCTGACTCTCTCTGGACCACGTGTCTCATTTGTGCAAACGCAGTGATCACCCCCGGGCTCCCCTTGTAAGCAAACGTTGAAGTAAAATCTCAGCAAAGAACGTGTTGGTGGATGATACATAATCTCGTGAATTCATTTAGACTTTTACTAAAACGATGAGATGCCATAGATTTTATACATGTTCTGCAACATGTCCCGACTCTGTTTCCTGTCCATGATTGAACTACACAGTGCAGGAGTGAAGAACGTGCGCTGCTCATCCAAGCCTGGTTCAGGTCAGTTCTGGTCAGATTCCTGGACACTGCCTTATATCTATGTGAATGGAGGAGCCAACTACACATGAACAAACCATTGTCAGTTTCAGCAAAAGGACAAAGTTTAAATCTGTCAACTGGACCAAATCGTTGTAAGAGTGAAGACGTTTCGCTGCTCATCCAAGCCACTTCTTCAGTTCTTCTTCAGTTGGGCAGATTAAAATTCATCTTTTGCTATGGATCAGACCTGGACGACTGGGAGGTTACACAGAACTTAACAAACCTGATTCAACCCTTAATGGCCCCCCCGCCATTGTTCTCTTTGTTCCTGTTTGTTTTGGGTCTGAGGATGGAGTTGTAGATCGGTGAGAGATTATGTTTCTGGCCCCCCTCTCCTGTTTAAGGAAGAATTGTCTTTCCAAACAAAAATAGTTTCTTTTACTCCCCTCTCAAGCCATTTCTTTTCTCTGACTAAGATCTGAACTTCACTGTCTTCAAAGGAGGTTAGTGTCTTTGAGATGGAGAGGACACAGCAGACTGGGGTCCTGAGCTGCTCTCACGACGGTGTTGGTAACATCCGCTTGTGAAGTAGCTGTTTAGTTTCTCCAGTGTCACGCTCACTGCACTCTTCACTACACTGAATGGAGTAGACACATGAGTTTGTTGTGGCTCGGGGTTTGTCTTTTGGGTGAACCAGTTTCTGTCTTAAAGAGTTTGTAAAAAAAAAAAACTAAATTCATTCATTCATTCAATCACAGAGATGCATCAGAGTTAATCCTGATGCACTATCAGACCTACAAATGATGGAAAAAAAACTCTCAAACTCTATGGAACTTCACATTCCTCACACCTGTGTAAACATGGGTGCTGAAAGGACAGCTCCACTCCAGCTTCTAATAGGCTCATGAACAATCCAGAAGCAATTATGTGAACCCATTTAGGCCAACTTTGATAGGTTAACTGATCTAATTTATAAGTAGTAATAGTAGTAGCCTGCAATGCCAAACAACAAGCTCCTCTACAAGTTTTAACAATGGCAGGAATGACACTTGTGAGCGTGTTTTCTCAGTGCTGCAGGAGCCAGCGCAGTGCCAGCTCAGTGTCTCTGTGTGCGCACTCGCTCGTACGCGCTCTGCAGTCACCACAGTCTCTTTCTTTCGGCAGCAGGGCGCGCGATGGCAGAGCGCAGGGCGAACGGGACATCGCGGACGAGCACGACCTGCCCGTGTGTACCTGGCCAGACCGGGCACCGCGGACCAGATCCCGCGGCAGAAGTACGGAGGCTTGTTTCTGCAGCGTTCAGGACGCGTTTGACGGGAAGAGCATCGACTTTGACGCGCTGAGTGTTGGTCAGAGCACCCCGAGGTCAGTGGCGCAGGGAGAGCGGGCACAAGGCGCGCAGCCCGGGCTCTGAGGGATGGAGCTCTCCTGGTCTGGACAGGCGTTGGTGGAGAAGAGGAGTCTGGAAAGGGCACTGGAGAGGAGTGTAGAGAGCAGGAGCGTGGAGACCAGGAGCAGACGAGATAAAGAGGCTCTGCAGAATCTAGGACAGCCAAAGGTAAGGACTTCTTTCTTTATTCTTTATTGTCTGGGGACCATGCACAAATTCATTAATCTTACAAAAAGAAGCATGATTTTGTGGCAGATTTAGCTACACTTGGAACTTTCTACTGCCTCTCTGACTGTGCGTAATCGTGCACCTGCATCTCTGGCTCTTATTATGACATTTTTGCCCAAAATAAACCTGGAATAGCACAACAACACCTCACATACTTGACTTTTTGGATATAGGCTTATACATTTTCCATTCCTTTAGTGCACTTTCTCACCTGCTGCAGTTCAGTGTCATATTGTGAGATCCTTTCATCTTTATTTCACTTTTGAAGCAGAAATTCATGTAAGAACAAACATTATATCAGACAATTATCAGACAATTGCTCATATGACATTCACTGTGTTTTATTATAAGACTCACTACGCGATATTATTCATGCAAAACATCCAACATGTAAAATCCAAATCTGAATAGCAAGTTAGCGCAAGAGTGACAGAGCAGAACCACGCCTCGTCTCCCTGCAGCCGGCTTACAAATTTAGATCTGAAGATGTTTTTTTTTGTGGCACAGTGCTGTCAGTTGCAGCACAGAACCTGCACGTGCACAAAGAAACCAAAGCGTTTTTTACTGTTCCAAAGCATTCATCATCGTTATACAATCAAATCCAGGCTTTCGATGATGATGGCTATCACGTATGAAGGGTGAAGTTTGACTCAGCCAGTTTACCCACAGAGCCAAAAGAAGACGTGCGGTTATTTGGAAGTATGACCCCTGGACACGCCCTGGTTGTCACTCTTGAGTTACTCCTTCACTCCCGTCACTCCGAGTTACTTCCAGGTCAGAGGAAGTTTTCAAGTCTGTGTCCTGGCCAACATCAGTGGGTACGACTGGTACTTTTCAGACTCTAAATGTGATTATGTCATTCCCCAGTTTCCTGTTTAATTACATTGCCTTTGCCATGAAATATCCAAAGGTATATGATGGAAATGTAAGTATATTCATTTATATGCATTTGATCTGTGTCAGTGTTGTCAGACCCAGACCAGATATGAAAATGTTTGTGTGAAGGCTCTGTCTCCATCCTCCGGAAAACCTTTGTCGTCTCATCTGTCCTCAGCTGTAAAAGTTTATTATCTCATGGGTGTGAAAAACAAAAGTCTCTCTGGTTTGAAATGTTTGTTGTAGCTTTGTCATTTCTGGGGGTTAAATCTCAGAGCTCAGATGCGATGGGGAGACTAGGGACCAAGGGACAGAGGCTCTAGGAGAGACCTGGGACCACTGTTCCCTCTAAGCTGCGCGCAAAAAATAAATCAACAATCCAATAAATAAAACACATCATTTATTTTGTGCCATTTTCCACATTGACAGAGAGTGACGTGTTACGGGTGGTCAGACAATAATATGATTCCACGTACTTGTTCATGCACTCACTCAAGTCATTGACTACTGTTGGCCACCAGTGTTTATTGTTGCAAAACGTGACTCAGTGAAGGACTGAGCTCACTACAGAACCAGTACAACTCCCTAGACTTTTATTATTTTTTTTATTATCCATAAAAATCATGTTAAAGTATCAGAATATACTGCATATTTTACATAACTCCATCCGTATCCGTTTTTATTTTGACACATTGAATCAAGAGTGGGAAACTTCCCGCAGCTCCGGTCATTCTTCGAGGGACAGAGGCAGCTTATTGTTTATGACAGTCAACATTCTACAGAGCCCCATGCCTCTGCTTCTAGACGCCGTTTGATATTGTAAAGACAGTAAAATTATCTTCATGCCTCTGCTTTGACGCCGCACACAGTTGGTTGTGGAGTTTACATAATGGAAAAATCCACAACCGCAAAAAGTTATAATTATATATATATATATAGTTATAATTTGGTTCAGTTGGCAGTTCATATTTGTATATGTATGCTTCTAATAGTGTACTAGTACTAGTACTAGTAGATAATACTAGTTATGGACACTGATCGTTGCGCTATTTCATTGGATAAGGCGGGATACAAATCCCTTAGTAAAAGTAAGTAATTACTGTTGTAATTTGATTCTTTTAATAGATCTTGTAACGTTTAGTGTGGATGTAACTGCTCTTTCCGTGTTCCTCAGTGTGCACGTCTGATGGTGCTCACCGTGGTCAAGAGCGCTTTGACTTCTACACTTGACTTCACCATATGTTTCTGAAATGCAGATGAGGTCTAATATCAATTTAATGAACAAACGAGCTAATGATAATGCGATGAGCTAATATATTTCAGGCCTAGTAACTACTTAATTAATACTCTTAACCCTAGACTGTTTATAAATAGCTCATCTGTTAGCCGCCGAGCTCCAAACCGGAAGTATTGTGAGGCAATTTAAATAGTTGCTTGTTGAGCATCCAAATGCTAATAAAAACTGTCAAATTGTTACTTCCAGCTCCATTGACTCCTCTGGCTCCAATTCACTTACATTGAAAAAAACTCGTCTTCGTACTGCTGCCGTCAGACTCATCATTTTGGTCTTAAATGTTCGTAATAACCCTGGTGTTTTTTATTTCACTATTGGTGTCCCTAAATCAAGATATCAAAGTGATAAGAGACAAATCAGGCGCCTTCTTTCCCCCGAGGTCACTCCTGCTAGCGTTAGCAAACAGGTTTGATTGACACATTGCTAAATTGCTCGCTTCCTGCTTAAACCAGCGGGGCAGGAGAAAAGGGGTTACCTTCAACATGCCTTCGCTCTGGATTGGCTCTTTGGTTGCCATGATACTCGCAGTCGGATCTTTCCAAATATGGAATCCGCCTCCGAATTGGCCCTATAACTGCTAGCCTTGATGGCTTCATTTAGCTGGAGCTGAACACTGTGGATGATGTCACACTCACTTAGTCCACTTCTTTACACCTGTCTATGACCCCAATATAGCTCCTTAACCCCCTTTATTCAGGCTTATTAAAATGTAGTTATAAAGTGGTACCAATCAGTGTCTAAATGTCCAATATTAACTGAATCCTGATTAATTACATTAATTTACCTGCAGGCTTGCCGTCTCCACAGATTTAAGGCTGGGGGTTGTCACATGCTTGTCTTCATGATATAGAAAAGCTTAATGCCTTAGCCTGTCCCCCAATAAATACTATATCGACTTATCGCCTCAATTATGAACCATGGAACAATATTTTTGGGGGATTTTTTTTTTTTTTTTTTTTTTTTTGTCAGTAGTGGATATTTTGTGTTTTTCCTTTTGCAATATGATGATATTTGAGCTGTAGAGGTTGAATAAATAACTCGTCACTGACTCATTATAGATGCAAACTAATTACTTAAGTATCTGTGTAATCCCTCAGTCGTCCATCTGATGCATAGCAAAAGAAATATAAAATCCATCAACGTGTCTAAGGCCCCCATTCTTGTTCAAGGAAGGATTATCTTTCCTACACAAAAAATAGCTTCTTTACTCCTCTCTCAAACCATTTCCTTTTTTTTTTTTCGCTACTGAACTCACAAAGGAGCGGTTAGCGGATAGAGATTGTAGAACTAGTTCAAAGGAGTGATTAGAGGCTTTGAGATAGAGATCTACAGCAGACTGGAGTCCTGAGCTAGCTCTCTCAAGACCCATCGATCCCACAATCGATAACTCCATCCTCAGACCAAAGCAAAACAAAGAAAACAATAGGCCAGTCAGGATGCCAATAGGTGTGAAATCACTCATTAGGGGCTTGAATGACTATGCTAAAGTAGGACTTTTAGACGCAGTGCCACTTACTTTAGCACAATAGACTACAGCCTACAAAACAGAAACAATGTAATGTAGCTAGCTCCTCCCTCAGCACATTTTCCATTTTTAAACGATTTTATATATATATATTGTTTTGCAAATTACTTACGCTATTTCTGCTATTTATTTCAGCTCATGTTTTTTTCTTTTTTTTTTTTTGATACTGCATGTTTTTTTTTCTCTTTCAAAGATTTGGTTTTAATATTATTGTTTATATTCGTCTTTTATTTACTTGAGCCATATGTCCACTTCAAACTGTGTTATCATGACAGGCCTATTAATGCACACTGTCGAACATTTCAGGCACAGCTAAGCATTCAAACGGATAAATATGATGATGATGTAATGTTAGACTTTTGGTTATACAGCGTATCGTCTTACACCCCACTTTTAAACAGAATAAATGTTTTGCCTTCAGGAAGTAGGCCTCCCACGGGAAAGTAACTGTCTGCAGTGACTCACACGGTCGTTCAGTGGGTTTGCGCAGCGTTACCAGGGCCAGTTTCTGCGTCCCTGATCTGTCCACTCCTCTATGTCTGAGGCCGGGGCGGTGTTTGAACGCTCTGGTGAAAATGGAGAGAGTCTGTACTGTAATGTGAACGCTGCTGCCACGGCGACGCCTGGAAACAACAAGTCAGCAGGACTGTTGTATAGATCAAGTCTGTGGTTATTTTGAAGTGGACAGAACATAGAAAACAACTTTTACAGTTTCCTCATCGTTCGCTTAGTCAGAGTTGAAGCTTGAGTGTTGTGAAAATGTCAGTTCTCACCTACTCCCTGTGTCCACCCACTGTAATTATGATTGTCATTATAAAAAAAAGTAAAACTAAAAACAAAAAAAGAAGAGAATAATAAAAAATAAAACTAAAATAAATAAAAAAAATAATAAACAATAAAAATAAAAATTAATGATAATAATAATGATAATAATAATAATAATAATAATAATAATAATAATAAATCAGTCTGTGTCATGGAGTTCAAAAATACTATATAGTTCCTTTTCAAAAATATTAATGTAAATTCAAACATTACCGGCATCTATCTCCATGGAGAATGTTCCAAATTATAGCTTTTTATTAAATATTTATCTATTATTTGGAATTATGGAAGTGTGCAGCTCCAGAAAGATAAGCGTTATGTCCGAATCTCATCTTGTGAATACTGTATATATTTAATTTTATCTGACCCAATGTGTTGTAGTACCTCATAGAACACAATTTATTGAGCAAAAATCAAAGATACAGCTGGCAATATACAGCCTGGTATTTTTCCTTTACATACATGTAGTAACTGTGTATTAAAACAGTAAAGCTGCCACTAGCAGACACACCCAGTGATAGTGTATCAGAGGTGGTCATTATGGTGCATTAGTGAGAGGAGGAAATGAGGGCTGAGGGGGGCAGGTCTGAGGGCCAGTCCAGACAAAGAGCCACATGTCTGGGCTCGGGGCGGGAGGGTCCGGGGGTGTGCTGTGGAGGACAGCTGCTCTTAATAGGCCCTGCTGTGCCCACATAAAATATGTCCAAATGTGAGGACAGTGTGTAGCACTCTTTGGCAGTTTATGACACTTTATAACACTCTGTAGCACTCTCTGGCATTCTATGGCACTATATGGCACGCTATAGAACTCTATGATACTCTATGGCACTCAGTAGCACTCTATGGCACTCTATAGCACTCTATAGCACTCTATGATCTCTATGGCATTCTAGATGGCACTCTAGTAGCACTCTATGGCACTCTATAGCACTCTATGACACTCTATGATACTCTATGGCACTCAGTAGCACTCTATGGCACTCTATAACACTCCATGGCACTCTATAGCACTCTATGACACTCTATGATACTCTATGGCACTCTAAATAGCACTCTATAACACTCTATGGCAGTCAGTAGCACTCTGTATAACATTCTAGAACACTCTATAACACTCTATGGCACTGTATATAGCGCTCTATAACACTTTATAGCACTCTATAGCATTTTATGGCACTCTGTAACATTCTATAGTCTATAATCTATAGTATACACTCTATAGTTGGACGCTTTGAGGCTCTGACATTTTATGTCACATTAAATTTTACAATCACAATTATTCAAAAAGCTGGAATCTATTTTTTCCAAATTTGGTCATTTAACTGGAGCAAAGTTTAACAATTTAAAACTAAATATCAAATCTTTTGACTGTGAAAAAATCCTCAAAATGTTGCATATAAAGAGAAGCTGAACCTTTTGAAAACCTAGACCCAAATCTGATTGTGGTTTTTCACGATGGATGGGTTTATTACACTAAAAACAGAAGAAAATTGTTCTTACTCTGAGCGGGCTTGCATCTCCACAAACCTGACTCGTATATGGCCTGGAGGACGGCCTCTTCTTTTGTTTGTTTCCAGTGACATGTTGTTCCTTGTCTATAATATTCCACAGTTTGACTAAACTTATCTAACATGGAGAATGTTCTGAAGTATTTTTATTTATTTTTTTTCCACTTTTTATTTCCACAGAATTATGCAGATGGTTTTTCACATCCAGGAAGTTAGACAATATCACTTTAAAAGAAGTTTGTTTTTGAGTAATAAATACAATAGGCTACATAACACCTGTTAAACTAAACCAATTTAATCCCAGTACAGCAGACACGAGCTTGTGCTGTAAAGACCAAAAAGGTCTCGTTTCACAGGATGTGAGAATGTCGACCTTATATTTTGGGGTAATGTTTTAAACAATTGTGAGTAAAGATTATTAATTGAATATTTATCTAGTAGATTTGTGTAAAAATATTGTATCTTTGCTGAATATTTGTTTTGTGGAAGCCAAACGTTGTATAGCTCCATCGTGTGGCTGAAAGGAATGACTTTCTATCAGGCTTTTGGGCAAATATGGACAACATTCTACTATTTTCTTAATAATGTTTAATTATTTTGTATTATTTATCTATATTTATTACATTTTGGTCTCGTCCCCTCTTCCTCATTGTCTTTTTATTTATATTTTACTATTATCATAATTTTAATCACTAATGCAACTTTTGTTTCATACCTTTACTATCATTATTACGTCTATGTGCCTTGTTTGTTCTGTGCTCATGATGTTAAATTAAATGAAAAAATCTTAATAAACAAATGCTTAAAAAAGATAAATACACTAGGTAGGCAAGTTTATTTGTACAGCACAATCCGTGCACAAAGTAACTCAAAGTGCTTTACAGAATAAGAAAGACTTAAAATCACACAAATCAAAACATAAATAAACATAAATAATCATAAAATAATTAACATTAAAAGAGAAGAGTGCAGAATAAAACCCTTTCAGTCTAAACAGAACCGTTTGGAGCCTGGATTTGAACATTGTCAAAGTCGAGGCCTGTCGCACATCTTCAGGAACTGTTCCAGGTTTTAGATGCACAAAACTAAAACAATGATTCCCCTGGTTCAGTCCTGGTTTAGTCCTGGTTTAGTCCTGGTTTAGTCCTGGTTCAGTCCTGGTTCAGTCCTGGTTCAGTCCTGGTTCAGTCCTGGTTTAGTCCTGGTTTAGTCCTGGTTTAGTCCTGGTTTAGTCCTGGTTTCATCCTAGTTTAGTCCTGGTTTAGACCTGGTTTAGTCCTGTTTTAGTCCTGGTTTAGTTCTGGTTTTGTCCTGGTTTAGACCTGGTTTAGACCTGGTTTAGACCTGGTTTAGTCCTGGTTTCGTCCTGCCGTCCCCAGAGTGAGAGATGGTTCATGTGGCTCTAACATGACAATAAAACAATAAAACTAACAATAATATTCATATGGTTTTGCCTAAGTCCTTCTAGACTACCCATTATGCTGTCACTTCATGCATTCACACAGCAGCAGTCAGGTCTGGTCAGGTCTGATCTGGTCTTGCCTCCTCAGCTGCGCCCTCTAGCGGACACTTCCACACACTGTCTTTGTTTCACGGGGTCGGTGCTTTGAGGGAGGGGCCGGTGCGCTCTGCTGTTCGCTGTTCCCACACTTTCCCATCTCAGCAGCAGCAGCAGCAGCAGCAGCAGCAGCGGCACACGGGCGACGCTTTCATCCTCTGCAGCATCACCCAACCACGAGGGAAACACTCACCAAAACCTCGGCCTTGACTCCGGTACTGGACCTAAACCATGTCTTATCAAGGAAAAAAGAACATCCCGAAGATCACTGTGAGTACACGAGTTATCCACGCCTCGCTGGCTTTGGGAAAGTTTCATGCGTAAAAGCGATCACAGCGTGTGGTGGCGCAAATGTAGCTTAAACCATGCAGGTTATGTTGCATTGTGGCGCAAAATGACACACTGACACTGGGAATGGCATGCCTGGCTTCCATGGTAACAGCCAATGCAGAGGAATAAGGCGTTTTCTTAAAGGTATCCTGCATGTTTCTTTGTTAAAGCTGTGCGTATTTTTGCGCACAGGGCACAGACCGGCTCGCCCATTTTACCAGCATAATCTGCAGAGTGGACCACACTGCCTCCAAAGGACATTTTAGACATTTTATTCATGCATTTTGGTGCAGTTCCTTGTGTTATGTCTGCAGTAGACTAGGGTACGGTACTGCTAGTTAATTTTTAGGACCAATAAGTGAAGTGGCAGCAGTCTCTTTTCTAAAAATCCCACATTTTATTGTTGTATTTCTGCACAATCAATTCCCTTTAACATCCCTTCAACTGACCAGTGTTGGGCTTATTTTCTTGCTTATCTGACCTTAAACAATGGCAATACCAATATAATAACACATTTACATAAGTATATCTCATGTGTTTTGCTTTTAATTCAGTCCTACTATGACATTTATGGATCTGAACTCATTTAAATGCATTGAATTGTACATCCAGACTACTACAGAGCCCCAGTGTTGCAGGCTGGTGCATTGACTGAAAGCAAGAGGCTAGGGAGGAGGGGGGAGTAGCCGTACACGCCCATTTTATATTGACTCTATGGCAGCGCTGGCCTTGCTATGGGTCACTGCTGCTGCTGCTTGCATGACATCGCCGGGTGGAGTGGTTGGTTACATCAGGGGAAATCCTTGTCATACTAGCACCGTTTTTGTATTGCTGACGCTTGGGTGTGTTGCATTGGTGAGATTCAAACAGGATCTTGTAAGTCTCGGGCTGCATTGTGACTGAAATCCCAATTCGAGAGGTCGTGGTTAGCAAAAACACTTAGCAATGAAATGTCCTGTCTATGCGACGTCTTATGTCAAAACCTGCTGATCCAACTTGTTCATACTGCAGCCTGGGTGGTGGTGGATGAGGAGGCCGCGCTTCACTGGAGGGGCACCCAGCCTTTGTGTCGTCTCATTGGGTGACTACATGACACCATGAGGGGCGGCCGGTGGTGCACCCGAGGGGGCTTCTGTCTCTGTGCAATCTATACAGCCCATTATTAGCGGTGATGCGAAAAAGTGGGTCAGGGTTGGATTTGGGGAAAGAAGATTTGGTTTTTGGCGAGGTAAAGAAGGCTTATGTTCAAATGTGGTTCATATGTCACTATTCAGATCCGATGTCTGTAATGCCATTTACCACCAGATGGAGTAGTGAGTCACAGCCACGCACACAATTTTTTCATGATTTGTGATGTGATGATTACAGGCACAGCTGAATTTAATCTATTCATTTATTTTTTAAGAACATAAGCCCATAATATTTGTTTTTGAAAGACCTAAAACTATAATAATGCCTTACACTTATAGAAGGAACCACTGCTCTAACCACTGAGCCACTGTCGCCCCATAGACACACATTATGCTAGCTTTGTGAACAACTAGCATGCTAATATAGGTATACAGTTGTAGTGAATGCGATGTGGCTAGCGGACCTGCTAAAAACGAGTCTGATGATGATTTATGGACTTACAAACTGCACCGGAGACCTCCAAATTTTTACCTATGATGTAACAATCCATGAAAAATCGAAATGAAGTGAGTTTTTTTCTTGGAGGTCATAGGCTCCTCTTCTGGTTCCTCAGTTGGCCTTTTCTCCAATTACTTTTGTTTTTGGCTCATTTTCACTGGCTTGTGGGTCTACTTTTAGGTGACGATACATGATACGTCATGGTGGAGGTCAAGAGCAGATCTAGCACAGATATAATATACTCGTGGTTATATCAAATGGATTCCTGGGCCGATTTCCTGTCAGGATTTTTATTATATATCTATGGACGAGTTTATTAGCGTGTCATGAGGGACGGGCGAAAGTTACATCGGCGAAGATGCGGTCGCTGATAAATTATTTGCTGCTTTTGTGCGGTAGCCTGATATAAGCCACTGAATTCCCGAGTATGACAGAGCTGCATCTGGAAGTGCATCTGGTGTAATATTTCAATTAAAAATGCTACTTACTCCTCACAATCTGGTTGCAGCGTGCTTGGTTGTTAGAAATGCTTGGTGCAAACAAACAAGAATTCCTCCTGGGACTAAAAACTTGGGAATATATGGAAGTCAATTTAGGTCAAAGTGGATAAAATTTGCGTGTCTCTTAATTTAATCCAGCTCGCTAATGTAATCAGTGACTCTGTAGTGTAACATGCAGATCTGTGTACTCTGTGGAAACCTCAGGAAAAACAACCTCCGGCTGCTGGTTTAGTTCCATGTATAGATGTGGTGTTGTTTTAAGCCCAAAACAGGATCTCATTCTCTGTTTGAAAGCACTGGCCTGAGACGCAGATGCTACCACAAACGAAACACATCACCCGGGTCGCGATAAAGACCCTCCAGACTCCTACATTACATCATTATTAGTCTATTTTACTTTGTAGCATATCGGGTACTAGGCTTGCGTCCCGATTGGCTAAGAGACTGTAGACCATTGTGTTCTGCGTCCCGATTGGCTAAGAGACTGTAGACCATCGTGTTCTGCGTCCTGATTGGCTGAGGGACTGTAGACCATTGTCCATCAGTCTCCTCTGTGCTGTGTCTCTTTGTACAGTACAGAATGTGTTCAGACAAATTTACATAAATATTGGATCACAGTGTGACTCTTAAGTGCTGTATGTTTGCAAGTTTTCTCCCCGACAAAACCCACATTGTCATTTTGCACCGACAAAGGCACCTACGAAGGTTTGAACTTTGAGAGTGTTTAAACAAGAGAGAAATCTGTGAAAATGTTAATGCCTGTGTGAGAAAAGTGTATAAAGTGTGTGGTGAGGGGTTTTACAGCCGCAAAACATATATAATAATTGTGAAAAGGCTGTAATAAAGCTGACAACTTCACTGATTTTGCCTATTGCAGGTTATTTTTAGAACGTAACCCCCGAGAGAACGACTATATATGCATAAAGGACTGAGCACATTATAGACCATTGTAGCTCAGCTCAGACCTCAGACTTTTATTTCTTTTTTTAGCCATAAAAATGATGTTAAAGGAAGTATCAGCCTGTACTTTTGCCCTTTCTCACACAACTGCCTCTATTTCACATATCCATCCTTATTTTATGCATCAAATAACTGACTGGGAGAATCCCGGCGGCGTTGCGCTCTGATTGGTCGTCTTCGAGGGACGACATCAGCACATTACCGCAATGAGAGTAACATATTTAAAGAGCTCCATGCCTCTGCTTTGAGACGCTGTTTGAATTTATATGAAAGTACAACTGATTGTAGAGTTACGGTAACGAAAGTACGCAGCTGTACACATAATAGGGTTAATGGCTGAGAAAAGTGTATAAAGTGTGTGGTGAGGGGTTTTACAGCCGCAAAAAACATATATAATAATTGTAAAAAATAAAGACTACTGCGGATTTCGCGATAAACGAGCGATAAACCACTGTACATGCATAAGCTGTATTTAAACCCTTAAGTTTTAGACTGCTCTGTTACTCAGTGTAGTAAAAAAAACAAGGTTGTAGGGATGCGTTTGTACCATAGACTGTCTAAAGAAGTGGAGTGTGACGTCACCCACAGCGTTCGACTCCAGTCAAATGAAGCTAAAGTAAACTTGGAGCTACATATTTCAGATTCTAACCATGAGTATCATAGCAACCAAAGAGCCAATCCGGAGTGAGGCTGATAAGCAGGGAGCGGGCGCTTAGCAACACTGTCAATCATTCCTGGCCCGTATCTCTCCATCTCTCTAGTGGCTAGTAGCTCTCTCCTGCACAAAAAATAGCAGTCCTTCTTTAGAGTCGGCAGTCAGCTGGTAGAGCATTCTGATGTTGTGTCCTTGAGCAACACACTTCACATATTATATAAACCATAGTTACTCCAGGGGGCGATAGAGGCTCATGTTGTAGAGCTGTCTTAAAGGGCCCATATTACACTATTTTCAGTTTGTTCTAATGTCGTTTCCTCGTCACAAACGTTTTTTTTGTTTCATTCACACATGTTTAACACACAAACCCTGCAAACCCTGCATATTTTAAGCTGAGTTCTTCTCTCAAACTGAAAACACACTGTTCCACCTTGTGATGTCACCATGTGGTGTGCTCCACTGTGTTTTTAAACTCCACACACCTTCACTAGAATCACTTGGATAATTTCACAACTGAAATTGCCAACTATACTGAACTACTTTCTGTCAGTTGTAGTATAGTAGTAGTAGTAGTAATAGTAGTAGTTGTAGTAGCAGTTGTAGTAGTTGTAATAATAATTGTTTTTCTGTCAGTTGTAGTATAGTAGTAGTAGTAGTAGTAGTAGTAGTTGTAGTAGTAGTAGTTGTAGTAGCAGTTGTAGTAGTTGTAGTAATAAGTGTGTAGTAGTTGTAATAGTTGTAGTTGTGGTAGTAGTAGTAGTAGTAGTAGTAGTATAGTAGTAGTAGTAGTAGTAGTAGTAGTCGTTTAGTATGTTGTAGTCGTCGTAGTAGTAGTAGTAGTAGTCGTTGTAGTTGTTGTAGTAGTAGTAGTTGTCGTAGTTGCAGTAGTCGTAATTGTAGTAGTTGTAATAGAAGTAGTAGTCATAGTCATAGTTGTGGTAGTAGTAGTCGTAGTCGTAGTTTTAACATTAGTAGTTGTAGTAGTTGTAGTAGTAGCTGTAATAGTTGTATTTTTAGTAGTAGTAGTTGTTGTTGTAGTAGTTATAATAGTTGTAGTTGTAGTAGTAGTTATATAATAGTAGTTGTTGTAGTTGTAGTAGTACTTGTAATAGAAGTAGTAGTAGTAGTTGTAGTAGTAGTAAATGTGAATGTTGCTGGAGTAATTGGTGGTGATCAGAGTGATAGCTACTAATACTACTACTATCTGTCAGTAGTAGTAGTATTAGTAGTAGTAGTAGATGTATCCTCTGCATTCAGCACAGGCAAGTTGCAAACCACACTTTGAAACAACCTGGTAACAAAGTAAAAACATTTTCCCCCCAAACTCCACATACAACACAGCTCTTCAGACTTGAACTGACTTGACGTTGTGGATAAGTGAGACTCTGGCTGCTAAAACCCGCCATCTGCCTGTCAGAATAAATGACATTTTCAAATCCGTCTCATTTTCCTAGAGACACAGACATCTTTACATAGCAACACGACACCAATATTTATGAAAATGTGCACTTTAATACAGCCAATCTCCGCGCTGTCTCAGGCAATTACAGCTGAAAGGCAGTAGGTCGACATGTGCCAGTGCCTCTTTTTTTACACGGGCAGTCATTTTGTCCATAGACATGATGGAAACGGGAACTAAAGTCATTCAGAAAACAAAGCTGATACGAGATGTGGTGAGGTGGAGATGAGTTCATGTTTGCACTGGACCACAGTTAAGTTCAAATTCACAATCTCCAAATTTGTGCCACTTTTATGAAGCAAATGGTCACATGTTTATACAGTTGTCCCTCGCTATATCGCAGGTCACCTTTCGTGTTTTTGGTGTTTTATGGATTTTTAGGGCAAGTTTGCATGTTTTTTTTTTTTTTTTTTTTATGTTCTGTGTCCTGATTGGCTGAGGGACTGTAGACCATTGTCCATCAGTCTCCTCTGTGCCGTGTCTCCTGTACAAATTTCATAAATGATAGATCGCAGTGTGACTCTAAAGTGCTGTATGTTTGCAAGTTTTCTCCCCGACAAAACCCACGATGTCGATGAAACTTCTGCACCGACAAAGGCACCCGGCGAAGATTTGAACTTTGAGAGAGTTTAAACAAGAGAGAAATGTGAGAAAATGTTAATGCCTGTGTGAGAAAAGTGTATAAAGTGTGTGGTGAGCTGATACTTCACAGATTTTGCCTATTGCGGGTTATTTTTCGAACGTGACGTGGGACCACTGTATTGCGCTTTTCCACCTTCAAGACATTCAAATCACTTTACATCAAGATAAGATAAGATAAGATATGCCTTTATTAGTCCCACAGTGGGGGAAAAGAACAGAAGGAAAATGGTACATGCAATAAAACAAGATAATAAATAAATAGCTTAAAATTATTTTAAAAATAGACTTAAAAATAGACTAATGTCACATCTCAGACACAACAACAGTATTAATTTGTGAAAGTTGGAATCACGCTGCCAATCTGTAAATCTGACTGCTTTTCCAATGATGTCTATGTCGAAAGCAGGATTTGAACCCTTAACCTTCGGATCAATGGGCAAACGCTCTATCAACTGAGCTACTATCGCCCCTAAGTAGAAAATTTGGGGACAATAGTAGCTAAATTTTGTCCTTTTCTGTTGCTAATTCTGTCACTGTTGTTCACCCAAAGCAAATCGTTTATATATTTAATGAGGATCTATTTAAAATACATTTAACATAACATATTTAAGGGGGAAAGTGACATATAATACCACTCAAAGGGTTTGGATGCATCAGCTCATTCAGTGTTGTTGTTTTTTTTGCTACTTTTTGCATTTTAGACAGACATTTTAGACAAAAATATGAAACAAGATATTTGGAATTATGTAGTGAAGAAATCAAGAGTTATTTAGCTTTTGCTGCATAAGACCACAGATCTTGCTTCATATATTTGATGTCTTCCATGTTATTGCTTTGCTTAAAAGAATGATGATAAACTTAAACGCATCTATCTCCATGGAGACAAGCAGATGATGCCACCAGGTAAAAGTTACAAGTCAGATCTGGCGAGTCTGCGCACAGTAGGAATGTATGTTTGCAAACTGTTATTGGATAAATGCAAGATAAATAAGCAATAACATCTCCATAGAGAAAGACTAGAAGGTCCGTCACCTTCTAGTCTCCATGATCAGAAGAAGTTGCATAGTGCGTCTTTAATAAACGTGTGTAACAGTCTGTAAGTTGAATATATATTGTCGTAGCTCCTCCCTAAAGATATAAAGGCTGAATCGAAAAGTTGCTTCACTCAGAAAAAGTGAAATGCTGACTTCAATACACTGCCAGTCTTTTTAAAAAAATATATTTTATATTCAAATCCTCAAAGTAGTCGTCACCCTTTGCTTTGTCGAAAAAATATTAATTCAGCTTTTTTTTTTCTTTACTACATAATTCAAATTTGATGTCTTCCATATGTTTCCAAAATACAGGAAGTAGTAAAAACAGATGAAGAAAAAAAAAAAACATTGAATGAGAGGGTGTGTCCAAACTTTTGACTGGAAGTGTCTGTTTAAACAGACACAACCAGTGCAAAGTTTGGACGCTCCCTCTCATTCAATGTTTTTTTTTTAACTACTTCCTGTATTTTGGATACATATGGAAGACAGGAAATACAGTGGTCCTTCGTTTTGTTCTATAAATAACCTGCAATAGGTGAAATCCGTGAACTAGTCACCTTTATTTTGTACAATTATTCTATATGTTTTAAGTCTGTAAAACCTCTCACCACACACTTTATACACTTTTCTCAGACAGGCATTAACATTTTCTCACATTTCTCTCTTTTGATTAATTAATAGTGACTTGCCGTGAAATATAGCGCAATATAGCAAGAGACAAGATATATAGAATTATTAAATTAATTAATAAAAAAAGTTGAATTACTCTAAATATTTTTTGACAAAGCAAAGGGTGACTACTTTTAGGATTTGAATATAAAATCTATATATAAAAACGTAGTGTGTTTGAGTCAGCGTTTCACTTTTTTGGAGTGACGCAACTTTTCGATTTAAAGCTTTAGGAAGGACCTAGGACGATGCATTTTCGACTTTCAGACTTTTACACACATATTTATTAAAGACACACTACATAACTTCTTCTGATCATGGAGACATCATCGTCTTTCTCCATGGAGATGTCGTTTCTCATTTTATTTATCTTGCGTTTATCCAATAACAGTTCACAAACATAGATTCTCACTATGCACAGACTCGCCTCTCCCCAGATCTGACTTATAACTGTACCTGGTGGCATCGTCTGCTTGTCTCCATGGAGATAGATGCATTTGAAGTGTGAAGAAGTTTGAAGTTTAACTCCATTCTATTTAAGCAACGCAAAAACATCGCCATGGAAACAAACACCACAAGAGAGAAAAGAGAAAAAGTTACAGTGTGCACCTTAACTTGATGATTTTCAGAACCTTCTGTCGTAAATCTGAAGGCTATTTTCATCCCGAACTGTGACAAATGACTTACTCTATCTTTAATCTAATGTTTACATAGCAACCCTCCACGATTACTCATACAAACACATTAAAAGCTCATTATACCTGTGCGAGTGCGTGCCCCCTCCCCTCTGCGTTTCTGTGGCAGCTGAGTCCCGTCTCTTGCAGCTGTTTCCTCCCCCCGTCTGGCTCTGGGACTGTCAGATTTTAGGCGTGGCCCTTCCCCTCCGCTCCATCGGCCAGAACGCTCCTGGTACGACTCGTAGTACTTGGTCGTATAGTGTTTTTTTAGGCTGGCTCATGTCACAGCCTAATCCCCTCCAGCTGGAAAAGAGCATCAGCGGGCACACATTCAGAGGTAAATGCTGTACCCTCCTCTCTCCCTCCAGACTCGGGACAGCGCCAAGTCGAACAAAACAAAACAGGCTAACAATGCCCGCGGGCCACCCAGAGACGCTCCATGGCAACCGAAATACTGTGGACGTATTTGAGTTGGAGTTTTGTTAAAGGGCTCGTATGACGCCATTTTCTGATTTATGTTCTAATGTTTCTCATCACAAACAGACCTGGGGTTGTGGGTTTTTTTTGTTTCATTCACACAGTGTTTAACGCACAAACCCTGCATGTTTAGGCTGAGTTCTTCTCTCAACTGAAAACACTCTGCTCCACCTTGTGATGTCATCATGTGATGATACAGGAAGTGCTCCACTGTTTTTTTTATACTCCATACACCTTCACTAGAATCATTTGGATAATTTTCAGCGCTGGAATTGCCGATTTCTTCTGAACTAAAGGTAAAAGGTTGTTGTTTAACTTGGAAACTACCACTTCATGACATCACAAGGTGGAACAGAGCATTCCAGGTGTGTTTTTGAGGAGGTAACAACAGCGTTATAACACGACTAAAAAGCTCACAAGAGTCCATTTTGTGGAACATGGGACCTTTAAAAACTATCGTATAGAGTGTCACTAGGGGTACACAGGCTTTAAGTAGTGCTGCTTAACTTTCAGAGGCCAGAGCGAAGTTTTTTTGCACAGTAATGCAAAGAACGACGGGGTGCTAGCATGCTAACTGTGCAATTCCTGATTCTAGGATAACACTTTGTAATTAGATGCAGACAGTACACAGCAGACCTCAAGAGCTGCTTATATATAGTATACATCATCCATCCATCCATCCATCCATTTTCTTCCACTTATCCGGGGCTGGGTGCGGGGGCAGCATCTAAGCAGGGACTCCCAGACTTCCCTCACCCCAGACATGTCCTCCAGCTCCTCCATTGGGACCCCAAGGCGTTCCAGGGCAGTCGAGAGACATAAAAATGTGTACAAGCCTTTCAGGTTATTGCAGAATGTTTGGCAGTATGGCATTAACCATATCTACGTAGCATTTACTTTTCATTAAAACATTCATTCTTACTCTGAATATGGGTTACCTTTTCCACAGATCTGACCTGGAACAGAGAGTGGTGGTATCGCCTGTCTCCATGGAGAAATAGATATGCACAATCCAAGCAAAGCAATAAAATTTCCATGCAAGATAAGCGGGTTACATGTGCACTTTTAAAATATGTACGAAGAATAAAATATGTTGATGTTGGTTTATATCCAAAACTTCAGTTGTTTTTGATAAAGAATTGCTTTTTTTGTTTGTAATATTCTACCTTTTATTTTCATCTTAAAACCTCAGTTTTGTCTCCTGTTTCTTGCGTGTTTTATCTACCAGCACAAATCAAAATCTTGGCCTTGAAAAGTGCAGAATACGAGAGCCATTGTTTCGCATTTTGTAACAAGTGAAGTCATGCTTAAAACGTGACCACAGAAGAGTCAAACATGCCTCTCTGTTACACCACCGCACGTCTACGAACTCCCCGAGCTGATGTTTTGGTAACACAGAGGTTGACAGGGCGATTAATGCAGACACATGTGGATCATTGTCCATTTTCCAGAGAGTGGAAAAAAATCCAGTGCCGTTTTGGTTGAGGTAAATATTTGGGTTCCCGCAGCAACACAAGCTCGGAGCACATTTGGGATGACTCCTTCTCTTCCACTGGTCCCTTCTGTAATATTGGCCCTGTGCCTCCCCTGATACTGTTTGGACTAGTGGTTGGATGTTTTTGGTAACTTGAAATAAAACATCATTTTTATTTTTCCTGTCCTAAAACGTAAAAAAAGAAATCTGTTTTTAGCTTTTGCAGTGAATGCTTTCCTTGTAGACCTGTCACGATAACAAAGTTTGAAGCATATACTGTTGTAATTATCGTGACAGGCCTAATTCCTAGCATCTTAAGTATTCACAGGGATGAGTTTATAAGCGGGCTCTCGGGCAGGACCCAGGAACACCTTGGGGTCTCACCGGAGGAGCTGGAGGATGTGTCTGGGGGGTGAGGAAGTCTGCGAGTCCCTGCTTAAACTGCGAACTAACTACCCCGGATAAGCAGAAGAAAATGGACAGATAGATGGATTTATAAGCAGTTTTCACACCCACTTTCTAAGGCCAGAGAAGAGTTTTTGTGCTGGGCTAGTAACAGCTGTGACTAACAACAGCTAGCATGCTAACCTCTCACCAGCATTCCTTCCTTTGCAAACACATAAAACCAGTTTATAATTAGATGCAGACAGCACACAGCAGTCTCATTTGACCGGAGAGCTGCTGTTGCTATATCTGTGAACAAATTTTACTTTATGATGCTTTAAAAGTTGGGTACAGCCTTTTTAATTCCACGCTCCATATTTTTTTGGAGTTTTTAACCATGCCTCAATGAGATTTCCTCGCTATACAGTGGTCCCGTTGTTTATCGAGGGGGTTACGTTCTAAAAAACCTGCAATAGGCGAAATCCGTGAAGTTAGTCAGCTTCATTTTTACAAGTTATTCTACCTGTTTTGTGGCTGTAAAACTCCTCACCACACACTTTATACACCTTTTCTCACACATGCATTAACATTTTCTCACATTTCTCTGTTTAAACAAACTCTCAAAGTCAAACCTTCGTAGGCGTCTTTGTCGGTGCAGAACGTTTCAAATCGACATTGTGGGTTTTGTCGGGGAGGAAAACTTGCAAAACATACAGCATTCAGGAGTCACACTCACACATTTACGTAAATTTGTCTGACACATTCTGACTGTACAGGAGACGCGGCACAGAGGAGGACCTGCCATGGACAATGGTCCTCAGTGCTCAAGCCAATTCAGGACGCAGAACACTATGCACGTGGTTCATACGATGTCATACGTAGAAAAGCATGTAAAAATGGACTAAAAAAATACCATGCCTGAAATGATACACAGGCTAATAACACCTCGTGACGGTTTCAGTTTTTAGCCTTATTTAATCTGCATCATTCCTTTAGTGTGCAGCAGAAGGTTGGTTCCATGCTCAGGATTCAAGAATGAGAAAAAATGGAGCCAATAAGCAAAGTAGTACAAGTGTCTGTTTGTGTTGGCGGTAAATATAATCTCTAAATCCCCAAAAGCCTTTTTTCTCTACTAAAATAGTGTTGTAGTTACCCACGTTTGTCACTGTTGGTGTTGGAAAAAAACGTCTCGCTAACTGATGAATTACTTTGGTATATGGCCTGGGAGGTTCCTTGGTAAAACTGGCTAATGCAGCTTTAAACTTTTCCAACATGACCAGTAGCATATTAGCTAATCACAACAGTGGCGTATTAGCATCGCTTCACTGCGCCTCCTCGTCATGAAGTCTAGTGGAAACTTACTGTCAACAGAAAACAGTACAGTACAGTAACGTGGCACAAAATCCGACCTTGGGGTGTATTTTTGAGCTAGCTAACAAGATCCTATTCTCGTGCCTGACCCTGATTTACTTCTTCTTTTTGTATAAATTTGAGTGGCAGACATACTTTTTCCCTATAATGTTTGAGCGTCTGGCAGCAATCTATAAATACGTCTATAAGGGCAAATGGACTGGAAACCTCTATAGAAGTTTTCCAGACGACGAGGGGGAAATGGTTAAAATGGTTTAACGCAAAACTCTCGGAGTATCATTACAGTCGAGTTTCCCCTGTTGGCAGAATGGACCAACCATTAATCCCGCGGGTTATAGGCAAATTAGCTGTCAATT
>JAIEZT010001017.1:0-24889 GCA_019594935.1 Periophthalmus modestus | reverse complement strand
ACACTTTAAACCCAAGTCTGTGTGTACTTTTCCTCCTTGCTCTGTGAAGCGAGTCGGCCCGATGGCGGAGTCCAAGGACAGCGCACCCTCTGTCCCTGTGATAATGCGCTCCGATGGATGAGAGAGAACCACATCGCACTATAATGAGCTCTCTGATGATGACGCCGATCGACAGGAGCAGCGGTAGGAGCAGAGCAGGAGTAGAGACAGGAGCAGACAGAAACAGGAGCAAAGACAGAGGCAGGAAGAAGTGGTAGGAGGAGAGGCAGAGGCAGAAGAGGGAGCAGAGAAAGGAAACAAGGCCAGGAGAGAGGCAGGAGCAGAGACAGGAGCAGAGCAGAGGCAGGAGCAGAGGGCAGGAGAGGCAGGAAGCAGAGGCAGGAGTCAGGCAGGAGTAGCAGGAGTAGCAGGAGTAGAGGCGGGAGCAGAGGCAGGAGCAGAGGCGGGAGCAGAGGCAGGGAGCAGAGGCAGGAGTAGCGGCAGGAGCAGAGGCAGAGGCAGAGGCTTATTGGTGTAATGTTTCCGTCAAAGTTTTGTATGATTGGGACTACATTAGAAATTGTAGTATTCAAGCAATGATCAATGACACATATGGCCCAGGGACCTGAACCCCACTTTGAGAACCTCTGATCTAGAGTAAACACGGACACTGGAGAATGGGGCTGTACTAGGACCAGATGTACCAGGGAGGATAAGTGGTCCTTATTTCACGACCGAGGGCCTTTGGGTCAGAGCAGGGTCGTTCAGGAGATTTGGGGAAAGGCTGAATCACTGTAGTTTATCCCGATGGATTTTGTCTCAGCAAATAAAAGTAACTACATCTTTTTTCAGTGGCGTCTGTTGGATAAAGGGTGATTGCACTGTGTAACTTTTGGGGAGAGTACGCTGCCTGTTTGGCTCCCGGGAGGTATTATTCACCTGGAATATTTTTAGATTATAGTGAGAATGTTTTCCAAAGTCCTTTTTTTTTTAGTATCACACCACCTCCTCGTGCAGTCACTGAAGAGTTCTTTTAGTGAAGGCTTGATTAATCTGTGACTTGTTCAATCTTGAGTCTTGATATGCCACCTTGGCCCTGACTGTCAAACTAAAATAATAATAACAATAAAATATATAAAATAAAGACAGACAAATGACAAAAACACATACTTTGCCATCCATTTTCTTCTCTTATCTGGGGCCGGATCGCAGGAACAGCAGTCCTGAGGAGGGACTCCCCAGACTTCCCTCACCCCAGACACGTCCTCCAGCTCCTCCGGTGGGACCCCCAGGTGTTCCAGGCCAGCTGAGAGATATAGTCCCTCCATTGGGTCTTCCCTAGGGCCTCCTCCTGGTGGGACATGCCGGGAACACCTCCCTAGGGAGGTGTCGAGGGAGCATCCGGAACAGATCCCTGAGTCACTCAGCTGACTCCTGACGTGGAGAAGCAACGCCTCTACTGCGAGCTCCTCCTGTGTAACCGAGCTCCAACAGACATATTTAAATATTAGTTAAATCAAAATAATGGCAGTAAATTTTACTAATAATGAATACTTGCAAGATAGACCAGTGTATTGCCATAAATTAGGCTAATTCCAAAGAAAGACAGATGTTGTGGAAGTGAGAATTTTGAGGCCTCAGACAGCAATACAGAATCAAAAGAATTTCTGTGTAAAAATGTGTGAATGAACAAAACACAAGTCCAGGTATGTTTTTGATAAGGAAACAACATTATACATGGATCAGAAAAATAACATAATGTAGGCCCTTTAATCAAAATTGCATTTGTGTCTCCATAGCTCTAACTGTTCTCACTTGTTTTTAAAGAGAGCCTTTGGAAACTGTGTAAACTATGCAAAAACTGTGAAATTACGTGCAGAGCATTGATTAGCAATGTCATGTCTTGAAAATAAGCAATTAAAGGTTGCTCATACATACACAAATCGCTCCAAATACAACTTCGAGAGGGTAAATGAGAAGGTCAAACAACTAAAACATGGTTAAAAGCTCTAAAAAGTCAATTTTGTGTAAGAGGTCTGCTTTAGTTTTTCGACTTTAGCTAGAACATTTAGCCTCTCTTGTGGCTTTAAACTCTTTGAACATTTTGAAAAGTGTATGGGGGGAAAAAAAATTGACTTTGAAGCAACTGCTGAGCTCTGTCTGCAGGTTAGGGCTCTGGCAACCCAGGTTCAGTTTTGATCGCCGTACCTTTTTAAAACAGTAAGAGCACAAGTACATATAGTTCCTCTATGAAGCAACAACCTCAGGACCTCTAATGCTCTATATAGATAACCTGACTTTGATTGTGATGAATGCCACGGCAGCTGGTCTGTCAGGGGGAGGTTGTGTCACACGAGGGTAGCGGTAGCTCCCCCTGTGGGATCTTTCTGATTATGGGCCTGTGTGCAGATATGGGGTATAAAGACACGAGTGAATGAGTGGATTAATGAACACCCTTGTTTTTTACAGAACCATGTCCTCTGGATGACTGCCAAAAAAGTAATATTGGGTTATAGATTCATAGTTATGTCCACATGGGTGGTCCAGTTCAGGTATGCATGAAGATGTATGTGAGTTTTACTGAGCTGTTGATAGGAAAAGACAACATTTAAATCTGTCAACTGGACAAATCGTTGTTGGAGTGAAGATGTTTTGTCGCTCATCCAAGCCGCTTCTTCAGTTCTGATCAGATTACTACCAATCACCAGCAATCTGAAGAAGCGGCTCAGATGAGCAGCAAAACGTCTTCACTGCTCCAATGATTTGTCCAGTTGACAGATTTAGATTTCGTCTTTTGCTATGGATCAGACCTGGACGACTGTAGGATTACACAGACGTCTGAGCTGTTGATGGTTTGTAAATGGCTGCCTGATCAACCAGTCCCTTATAACTTCTGTTTGAATACAGAAGGGTCTCGAATCTGACCATAGAGCGTAACAAATCTCAAACCTCAAATGCAGAAGACATCTACTTTTGAAAACCATCCTGTCATTCAGAACAAATTAACTTGGTACTTCTTCCATTATGTTTATTTATTTCTCTTGCATTTAAGACCATATTTTCTACAGAACTACCATAGGACAGGTCAAGGTTCATACTGCAGATGTTTGGACCTGTTTGGGACTTCCTGGGTCTTTTCAGCAGTGGCTCAAAGGTTAATACTAATTCGATCTCGGCTCAGACCAGTGCATACAGTTGTTGTGTCGACTTGACCCGTCTAGACAATAGCGAACCGTCTCAGCTAAGTAAGCAAATAACATATTGTTCCCCAATCCCTGCGTATTGATCGTTTAAACTTTTTCTCATAAAAAAGAGTCTTCCTTACACAATTTCGGAACTAACTTTTCAGACATTTCTCTACAGAATGCTGCAGCAGTTATTAAAACGTAATGCCTGTCTGCACAAAAATCATCAGAAACTTTCAATGACACTAACGCAAAATGTCCCACCAAAATGTTACTTGAGTAGATTGAACTTTTGGGGACGAGTTTACAGTTACATAAGCAGTTCTAAACCAAGCCGTACCAATCAGGATCAACTTAATTGAACTAAACCAGGACAAAACTTGCAACAAACCCGGTCTAACCCAGGACGAAAATTAGTACAAAAAACGATGGACTCTGTGTACAGTCTTTCATAAATCCTGGTACTACACTGCTGTGGTTGGTATATGAGCTTCCACAGGATTCCACTGGATCAAATAGCAGCGCACAGATTGGCTCGCATTGATGCGCTAGACTAATCCCGTGTTTTATGTTAACACATTTCCAGGCTTTGGGAATAAGAGGGAGATGAGACTGTCCCCATTGCACCCTGACTGTATAAGACCTTAAGAAAACCAGCTTTCATAGCATTAGGATATAGTAACAGTAATATATATGAGTATTTTGTACTTATAAAGCTTTCCGTATGTAAATGTTTCTCTTTTTGGTTGAAGATTGAAGCCAAATGGTGTATCCGTTACGTAATGCTGAAAACTTTGAGGTGGTTTTGGGTCGTTGGCGCACTAACTGAAGGGTTCGTTTACCAAAAAGCTCTATTCTTCTTGTGTCCTTGGGCAAGCCACTATGCCAAGCATGTTTATAGAGACTTTTGCCCTTCAAGCGCCATCTAAATGAAAGGTTGTGGTTTTGACCTGATTTTGGTGGTGGTCCCAAGTCCCACTCTCAGCTTGACACGCAAAAACACATCAGTGAACTTGTGAACCTGTGTGAATGTGCACTGGGGTGGCGAAAGATGATTTTGGATGTTTAGACATTTGTCCATTAGCTTACAGGTTTGTGGTTCAATTTCCGTGACTAGCGGAGTACTGTTGTTGTGTCCTTCAGCAAAACACTTCACTAACCTTGCATCAAAAAATCCGCTTATCCAGGGGCGGGTCGCGGGGTGGCAGCAGTCTAAGCAGGGACTCACGCTCCATCCTTCTCTCAGTCGTGAACAAGACCCAGAGATACTTGAACTCCCCCACTTGAGGCAAGGGCCACCACCACCCACCCAGAGAGGACAAGCCACCTTTTTCTGGTCGAGCCACCATGGCATCAGATTTGGAAGAGCTGATTCTCATCCCAGCTGCTTCACGCTCGGCTGCAAACTGCCCCAGTGCCTGCTGCAGGTCCTGGCTCGATGAGAAAGTATTAATTAAAAAGTTAAAAAGTAGTTACGTTTATTTTTTATCCTTTGAGGGCAACCATTTTGCTGATGTGGCCCTTGGTGAAAATGTGTTTGACACTCCTGTTCTAGAGTAAGGCACTGATATTGACAAAATTAATCAGTGACAAAATTGATCATTTCAAAGAGATGGTTCAATTCTCATTCCCAGTAATGAGTACCGTTGTTGTGTCATTGAGCAAGACTCTTGACCCATGTTGCCTGTGCAAATGTATTGTATAATTTGCGATTCAAGAGGTTGTAATGGTGCAGAATGGCAGCCACATTTCTGTCAGGTAGTCCCAGGGCAGCTGTGATATGAAGGACTCTTGCCATTCAAATATGAACTCATGTAAGGCACTTTGAAACTCTTGTCAAACACGATATAACTCTGGAACATTATTATTTTTTATGACTCCCAATAAATAATTTTTGTCAAACTGGAGGTCAGGTGCAGACTAATCGACCAGTTTCACTGTGAGTAGTTTGATGGATTGGCCCATTTAAAGTAGAACTTGGTCAAATTTTCATCATGTGTCCAAGAGTATTTTTTTGAAAACATGACCTATTCATTTAACCCATAATAAATTTGTTTTTAAATATTTAATGTTGCCTATAATTGAATTGTAATATAGGCTATACCAAGACGTAAGCCATCACAAATGTCATCCATAAATGTTTGAGTAATCTAGTGATCTCTCCAGGCCCTATTCGAACCTTCCTCACTCCGCCCAGAAGCCTATGTCTCCCATGCTCCCGCAACAATTAGCTATAAATAGTGTTGTGATAGTGCTCTGAAGGGGGAGTGACTAAGGGAGAGAGAAAGAGGAGTGGGGACTGTCAAAAAACAAAACTAAAAACTAAAACGTATTCCACATTTTAGCATGTTTTTGGCAGATATAGCATTTCAGAACATAGTGATTTAAATATGTTATGTGTGTTCACAATTAATACCCCATAGAAGTGTAATACCCCATCTTTTAAACAGCACCACGTACAGTATTTCTATCACCATACGACAATAAAAATTACTATAACTAGGCATATATATTTTACTACACATTTATTTATTTATCCCTGCAGTAGTGTCCATGGTTTACAACTATAACTGTAATATATAAGCATCCCGGGTCTTAATATATCTACAAATGACGAAGCAATGGAGATGAATAGTCTATTAAAAGAGTAATTAGTCTTAATATAGTGGTGCTGGTGGGTACACTGACATGGCGGCCGCAGAGATGTGGCGAGGCATTGAGCTGTGTCATCTCCAGGGAGACATTTCCTTTAGCTTCACTGTAAATATAATCACAAATATGATGCATGAGAAGAAAAGCATACAGGTACAACTACAAAGATGTAATTAAAATCATAGTGATGATAGTGTTTAGGGCTAATTACTTTTATTATCGGGGTTGTCTTTCCGCAGATATGACCTGTAACTTGGCCCGATGGATCCAACTACTGTATTTTCCGGACTATAAGTCGCTACAGCCAAAAATGTGTAATAATGAAGAAAAAAAACATGTATAAGTCGGACTATATCTCAATTTTTTTGGAGAAATTTATTTTACAAAAAACCCGAGACCAAGAACAGACATTTTATATTTAAAGGCAAGTTATAATAATAGCAAGAGCAACAGGCTGAATAGCAGTACAGCGCGCTAACATAACACATTTAACTTATTCAGCTACACGAAGCATAGACAGAACTGAATACGTGTCTGGTATGACTCAGACTCAGCAGAATATGATTTTCTTTTAGGGGGCATTCTCATTCAGTCTTTCTCAGATGTCTTTTAAATTACCGTAATGTTGAAATTTTAAAATTTCACTAGTACAGGAATAGTGGATACAAGATGTGAAATGATATATTTTAATAATTTCACATATAAGTTGCATCCCCAGACAAACTATGAGAAAAAAATGCACTTATAGTCTGAAAAAAATACGGTACTTGTCTCAATGGAGATGGATAAGTTTAATACCATACTGTGAAACATTAACTCCATGGAAACAAGTAGGTCAGATCTGTGGAGAGGCGAGCCAGCTCACAGATTGTAGGGACAATAGAAAGACCTGTAATTGAATAATTGCAATATAGATAAGTTAAATGTCATACTGTGGTTGCCTGGCAAATCCAGAATGATATCTTTCTGTACTTTTTATACAGGTGGATATCTGTCTGCTCCCCATGTCCTCAGTTGCATCTCAAGCCCGGTCAAACGTGATCGTCCAGTCAGATTTGTTTTGTTCAGTGACATGCAAAACGAAGGAGCTCATTGGTGATAAAATCAAAATTATTTCACCTCAGATTAACAGAGTTTAGTGCTTCGCTCACTGATTCTGCTGAAATCTTCGATGTTTTTCAACCTCCTGTGAAAATTTTTCCTTTATTTTTTCCGATATGGTCTGTCTGTCTGTCCCTGATTGGCTAATCCACCTGTCAATCACCAGATTCACATCTCCGTAAAGTACTGAAGAAGTGTGTATGCTGGATTCCAGGCAAATACTGAGGAACATTCCAAGCAAAACCAATAAGATCTTTATGGAGACGATTAGTGATGTGATGTTTGTGAATGACTCGGCTCTTTTGAACGATTCCTTAATGTGAACTGTTGGAATCGGATCTAATTTTTCAAAAGAACCAAATCATTTTCTTTTCATTTTTTTATTGCTGTATTTTTACACTGATTAACGCTGAGCCAATGCAAGAATCAGCACATAATTTGACATCATAATACCAGTTAGTTTTAGAATGATTATTATTGTAGTGCAACGTCTTATTTATATTATGTATAACTCCAAAGGCTAAACACACTCCCACTCGCAGTTTGAACCATTTTAAACACATCTGAGCCTTGGCTGTCTCGTTCTCTCTGATTAGTTTGTAGATAAAATGAGTTCCCACATTGGCTTCTGTCATAAAAATAAATAGCAAAAGAGCCAGTCTTTTGAACGGCTCTTTCAAATGAACAGATCCAGAAGATTCAAAGCCCATAAAAGAGCCGAAAATCCTATCACTAGAGACGATGTACCCTCCACCAGAAGTTTGTATTTATTTATTAATTTATTGAATGCATATACAGTGGTCACTAGTGGTAATAAGACATAATTTGGCATAGCATGGTCTTGCATGTATGATTTTTGGGTAATTTCGGAGGAGGTAAGGTTGGGGACAGCAGAGGATAATACTAGTAAGTAAGAAAATAAGATACAGAGAATGTAAATGATGAGGGAGTAAAAATAATGCAATATTCGCCAAAAACGACATATTAACACGCTATAAGTTGTAAGTTTCAGGTTTGTTTCTGACACTCTGGGTCTTCCTTCTTTTGCTCTCTCCGCTAAGTCACTACCTCTTCAGAGCGCTACATGCATTAATGAAACTACTGCACATCGCATCAGGTTTGTGAAGTTGTAGAGTGTTTTTTTAATCATGTTCTTGTATATTCATGGAAAATTGCCCAGTAGGGTTTAGGTAACGTAGACTTGTGGGCTGAGCTTTGGATAGGACATGGGATAGATCGCAAGATTACGCAAACATGCAATGATGACATATAAAACCTCTTTAGACATATTTTTGACGAGAAAACAAGGTTATAACATGGTAGAAAGCTCCAAAAAGTCGATTTTGCATAATAACCCCTTACTAAAACAATTTTTTTATTAAATTAGCTGAAGCTTCAATTCAAACATTCCAAACCCTTAATGTTGACTTTCACAGAAAAAAATATTAGTTCATAAAACATTTCCATGCTATTCTTTCCTCCCGCTATTACTGCATAAGGCCAAACAACAGTATGGTGTCATGTGCAGAAGGAGTAAACCAGGTGAACGCAAACATAATCTACAGGAGTGATTGTGTTGCGGTGAAAGTGGAGGGCACGTTTGGTTTATTTACCATTACACTGCGGCACAAAAACATGAATGAAACATGAAGCGCACAAGAACATGAGATTGGACTATTCATTTCAGTAAGTATGTTCCACTCACTGGTGCTGTATAATGTAATGTATGAAATGTAGCTAGAGCAGGGCTGTGCAGTGTGGGGAACGTGAGGTATTCTAAACAACCTACTGTGGAATTACTATGAGTTTTTGATATTTTATTACATTAAAATAAAATTAGATCTAGTAGATGCATTTGTCAAAAGACTAAACCAAAGTCAACAGCAGAGTCACAGTATAGACAAATGGTCCAAAGTTTTTCCTCATTTACCTTATGAACATCCTAATTATTCACTGCAATGATGGTGACGTTACCAACAATTAGCATGCTAACACACACTTCCTGATTATCAGACAATACAGCTTTTTCTAATTAGTTGCAGACAGTACACAGTGGTCTATTTTGACCCTAGAGTTGCTTATATAATGTATCTGTACTGGGGTAAAAAGAGAAATTTTGCTCAAATACATGGGGCCAGATCTGATACAGGCGTTTTTATTATACAAAGATCTACAAAGAGAGAAAAGTATGGTACCCAATATTAGACTATGCATTAGAAATCTTGCCTAGAGGGCCAAAAGAGCTACTGATCAGCACTGACAAAGGTCTATTTACTTTAGTTAAGTTAGTTTGAACAGATATAATCATTTTTATTAGAGTAGTTGTTTTGATTTGTTTGAATTTACTAGTTGTGATAAGATAATTTGATTTGATAACTTTATAACTCAAGGGTTTCGTCAACATTCAAGCAACGTCTGCTTGGAGTTTGAGCTTTACATATAATTTAAGAAAAAAAAAAAAAGTCCTTTAAACTTTAAAAGGCCCTATATTACACAAAATTTTACTCTTGTGAGCTGTAAGTTATGTCATAATACTGTTACCTCCTCAAAAACATACCTGGAGTTGTGTTTTGTTTCATTCACACATGTTTGAGTAACCCATTAATATCAGTCTGTCTACATCTCCAAAGCTCAAAATGCTCTGTTCCACCTTGTGATGTCATGAAGTGGTAGTTTTCAAGTTAACAGCTACATTTTAGCTTTTGTTCAGCAGAGATCGGCAATTCCAGGGTTGAATCATCCAAATGATTCAACTGAAGGTGTATGGAGTATAAAAACACAGTGGAGCACTTTCTATATTGCCAATAACATCACAAGGGGGAACAGAGTGTTTTCAGTTTGAGACAACATCTTAAATATGCAGGATCTGTGTGTTAAATGTGAGAATGAAACAAAACGCAACTCTGGGTCTGTTTTTTGATGAGGAAACAACATTATAACACAGATCAGAATATACATTTAAATAAAAAAATACACTCAAAGTACAATAAAAATCATTGTATTAAAGGTCGACTAATGGTGCACTATGTAACTTTTCTGGTGAAGGTCCTCCCACTGCTTGTCTCCATGGAGATGTTATGGCTTTGCCTGAAATGTTCCACAGTTTTTTAGCATTTAAAAATATCGACCTATCGAGGTAAGAAGGTGACGGTGGACCAAATGCTGTGTTCAGTAATAAAAACATCTCTCACTGAATAAATGCAAGATACTTAAGTTTAATGCCACAACAAGGAACATTGCAGGCAAAGCAGCATCTCATTTAATATATTTTATTCATTTATTCATTCATTCAGCACATGTATCAGGCACACTTCACAAATTTGTTCATATTTAAGCTCGAAAAGGAGTTGGAAGAAGAAAACGTATTAAATCCCACCCCTATCTCCATGGAGACAAGCAGGCAGTAGAACCTCCAGCAGAAAAGTTACACAGCGCAGCTTTAATCTGTTCAAATTTCTACGTTGCAAAACCTGTCAGTCCCTGTTTCATGCACCTAAAATCACAGGTGGACCAAAACAACCAAGCTACTCAAATAAGATAACGTTAATCTCATCCGGCAAGCTGAGAAAGCTGATTACGCTCCAGCCAAAATATGACCACATTTCGGGTTTTTTTTCTGACAAAAACAGGTATGCCTCTGATTTCCATACACAGATTTTCATCTCCTGTGGGGTCGACCGGGCATCTGCTGTGTGCCGAGCTTTGGATATTGTCTCCAACAGTCTACGGATATGAGGCTAGCAAAGGGCATCTCACAACAAAAACAAGCCCTCAAAAACCAATCTAACATATTTCCTGGTGGACTCTGGCGCAGTGTGAAGAAAATGATAGAGTCTGCCACAGAGGGTTAGACTTCTAGAGATACTTTTGTTGGGGGAAAAAAAAAAAACTGTTACGTTTGACATAATAAGTTAGTTGAGATTTCGATGAGAGCGGGACATTTTAATGGCATTTGTGAGAGTTTGAAATGGATTTATTTATGACTTTTTTTGCCACGGCGGAAGATAAACTGTAGGGAGACCAAACAAAAAAAAAACAAAAAAATGAAGTATTGGATTATATCAAAATCAACCAATACATTTAAACTTTTTTTTTTGACAAATATAACCAATTTTGGCAAATCTTCACACCCAAAAATCAAATATATTATGTTACTTATTGTAAGTATTCATTCTAGACAAGTTAATAATAACCATTTTGTGTGATTAAATTTAAGATGCATGATTAAAAAAAAGTCACATGTAACATCAATCATTAAATCAGACATGTCAGACTCAGAGGCAAAATCTGGCCCTTAATATAAATATATTTGGCCTCCCAGATCATATCAAGTATGTAATAGAGCTGGTCCGCCAACCACCGCACCAGTATAGCGCATGCACCTCTAATACTACAAATCCCAGAATGCTTTGCAAATACGTTGGCGCCGGTCCCCTCCACGTCTGTTGACACTTATTAGCATCTGTTACCTGTCGCCTCACTCAAATTAAATCCACTCCTTCTGAAAAACATGCAGATGTTACTGAAATTTTTCAATAAATATTTAGTTTGTCCAGCGACTTAGTGCCAGTTTTAAATTTTGGTCCTCTGTGATTTTGAGTTTCCCTGATTTTAATGGAAAAAGTTACATGTTATTGTTTAAATTGAATCTATATTGCAATTATTGCCGTGTTCGTCAAGACACAAACACTTTGCCTAAATGAATGTAATAGTCTGCAAACAAAAGAACGGAACTGGACAAAACAAGCAGAACTAATGACCAACAGCATCAGCATCAACCTAAACCCCTCCCCAACTCTAACACTGTCCTCGTTTCAGCTCTCTCACTTGTTCTTTTATTGCACAAATTATTTCCATATAAGTTTGGATGGACGACCAGTCACTTTCCATTCAATCCTTGGATGATGTGGCCTCAAAGGACTTCCAATGTAAAAGACGAGACTTGTCGTAAACTAGGCCTGTCCAGTTTTGCAAAGATACCTCTGAGGTTAGTTAGGTGATGCTTATCTAGATCTGTGCATACTAACTAGCCCTGGCAGTTCAGATAACCCACATATAATGACCCCTGAATAGGTTTTTCCATAGCTTGGGTATTGAAATCAATTATAATTACAAAGTGGAACTCCTTGGGTCAATAAGCCTCTCTTCGATGTCCTGAGTGCAGATAAGATTTACGCTGTCCTATTCGATAAATTGTTCCACAAGCCCCATAGTTTTGTATTCTTGAGTTTTCCTGTGCATGTTCTCTTTATGTTGCTGGGTTTCATTTCAAAGAAAAACTCCAAAAAACCTGAGTTGGTAAGAAAAAAACTTCGAAAAGAACCAGAGTGTATCCAGGATTGAATCAGGACTAAAACAAAACTATCCAGGGCCCTCATTATATGTGACTTTCAAAGTTTATTATTTAATCAATTAACCGTTGGATTTATATAGCGCCTTTCAATACACCCAAAGCGCTTTACAGTGCAGTATTCATTCACTCCATAACTCGACGTTGGTAAGATCCTACTCCAGCCACAGCAATGATCTATAAAAATACCAATTGTCGTGGGAAATGAGCAGTCCAGTCCAAATACCTCTCTTTGGGGCTTTCAGAAATGAGGCAGGAGATGTGTGCTTAGAGAGACGAAATGTGAATCACTTTGTGGAAGCTTGTGTTCTGTCCATGTGTATACTTTTGTAAGAATTCACCACAGAAAGTTCACAGAAAGTTTTTAACAGAATAATGAGGGACCCTAGAGCTGAACCAAGACTGTAGCAACCCATAACGGAAAAACACACAATCATGTAATAAGGCCAGATCTAAACCAGGTCCCCTAACTAATCTAGGGCTCTCCAATCAGGTTAAAAAAAAAGTGGAGTTACAGATCGATTTCCGTTCTAGTAGTTTAAAAAGGGGGCTAAGCAAGAAGATGATCCACAGACTACAAAAAAGTAGATCAAACTCTAAATGGCAAACCCGCAAACTTCTAATGTTACATGTGCCAAAGTTTGAGAGACACTAAGTTGTTCTTATTGGCAAACCCGATATTTTAATAAAGCCAACAATGAAGGCCTGTTATTACAGTATCCGCATTATCCACCTGTTAGTACAAGTTCCGTATTACATTATTTGCTTGTTATTACATTATCTGCCTGGTATTACATTAACGGCTTATTACATTTAAATAAAATTAATACCTTTATTTGCTGTTATGACATTATCGGTTGCTACAAGGACTGAACCAGAACTAAAACCAAAACTGAACCAGGACTACACCAGGATTAAACCAAGACTCTAGTGTAAATGAACAAGACTGAATCAGGACCAAACCAGGACAGTCTGTAGATGAACAGGAGTCATGCAAGTCTGTCTGCAGAGCCAGAGTGTGACAGAGGGACAGAGGGGGGCTCATCCAGGATTGTCTAAATAGTTAAGATCTATTTTATTTATCACAATCAAAGACATGTCTGGAGTTGTGCATGTGTCATCTTTTGTCTGTCTCCCTTTAAAGAACTCAAAACTGAGACTCTGCACATCATCTACAAGTGCTCCGTGTTTTTAAAGAGGGTGTATTATGCAGAGTTGACTTTTAAGAGCCATGTTAATTGTTTCCCTTCTCATTTACCTGAAACTCCGTTGTATTTAAAGTGATTCATGCATTTTATGAGCAGTCTTTATTAGCTTGTTATCAAGACACTATTAGCTCCATACACACCCACTGCACAAATGAAAAAAATGTATCACTTCTTGTTAGATTGAACTATATAGCTATCATTGTCACGAAATGCTAAAAAATATGTTTTCTTCTACATTACTTCCTCAATACGCCTCCCACCTGTGCGATGATAGAAACGTGCACCGCGTGATCAGTTCTGACCAATTAGAGCTAACTTTTAGGCAGTCTGAGAATAAAAAATTTTTAAAAGTTAATGTTGTGAAAAAAATCTCTTTAAAACCCGACCTTTCTGAAAGTTCTCGGTGTCCTGTCAGCTGAACGTGGGTAGTTTGAATTCCCAAAAAATGCATTGTGCTCTATGGGACAATTCTTTTTGAGCTGGAGCTCCAAGTACCTGTGGAGCAGCCACTAGTCGATTTTGCACGATTTTCAGACAAAGGAGGAGTGTCTTACAACAGATCTATGAAAGCTATCTATAAAAGGGGGCTGTCAGTATAGTCTGGGAGTTTGTTGCGATGACGTTTATGGGTGATGTACCATAAAGAGACAGAATCAGTTCTGCTATTTTCACCCCGAAAGTCAACAAAATAGTTTCTTTTCAGACAAGATGGATCAATATTGTAAGTCAAAGTTTGAAGAAGACATTGCCCAGGAGGGTTTTTGTACAGAGAACGCCTCCCTTTTTGGCTGGACTTAGTTAATTCAGAGTAGTATAAATCCTAGTGCCTCATGCCAGTGCCATTAAGTCTAAAATGGCTTCTGGGTGGGAGCCGAAACATCTTGATTGCAAAATCAGTGTCCAGATGACTATCGTTAATGTCGTTTAATACAGCAGACAAAATCATAACAAAATCCAGAACTGTTATTCCCTTAACTGCATTGTGCCAACTTATTAAATCTGAAATATCAGGGCACACAAACAAGTCGTGTAAAAACCTGACATTTAGCTGAGCTCTTGTTGTCAATTTGCTCGGATCACTCTAAGTCTTCAAAGATTTTCCAAAAGCTCGAAGATATTAAAGGGGAGGTATTTTACTACTATGGGGTATTAACTGATAAAACACATAACATGGGCTATTTGGATCACCATGTTACCTTTAATCCTTTGAAAATGCTATTTTCTCCGTATTTTAACATGTTTTTTTATAAGTTTCGTTTTTGACGCTTTGAGCCTCCCTCCGTTTGTTCCCCACGCTAAGTCAACTCCCCCCCCCTTCAGAGCACTATCACAACACAATCAGCCTGCATCCTGCTAATAGTACTGCACATCACATCAGGTTTGTCAAGCAGTTGTGTACAATTCTCCATCAGTTTTTGTATATTTATGAGAAATGTCATTAACCAAACACAGATTTTATCCCTCTATAAGTTATCTCTCCCCAGTTTGTATTTATCTGGTCTGGGCTCTGCATCATCAGTTGTTGAGGCAGATCTGGGAGCAGCTGTCAGTCGTTAATAAACTGTCCTCCTGGAGCCGCGTTACGGAGCGCTCATGTAGAACCGGAGCAGCTCAAGAGGAGACACTAAACTAGGGAGCCACCGGAGCGAGCCGCATCCCAACCGCTGTGGGCCCAAACTCATCCTTCTTTCCCTCTATGGACCCCTCTAAACGCCTTGACATTTACAAAGAGCAAAGCAAAACAATACTCACACTTGCACTAGAGATTTCCGGTGGATTATTATGTTATAATTTTGCATTTGAAATCACAATATTCAATTAAAGAAACAGGTCCGCTGATGTCCGTGGTATAAAACTGCAGTGCCAAATTCAGTAACATTTATTCATATAGCATATTAAAAACAACTTCAGCTGCCCAAAGTGCTTTATTTAATAAGTTTAAAACACCAACTATACAGATGATACAAATACACAGGAAAAGAACAATACAACACCAAGTTATCCTGTCTAGCTAGTATTAAATGCCAGGGAGAAGAGGTGGCTTTCCGTAAAGATCATCGCAACAAAGCTAGCTGCGTAGCTGTCGGCTCCTCCTGTGGATAACTGCTCCTCCGAGCTCCTCCTGGGTGACCGAGTTCCTCACTTTATCCCTAAGGGTGCGCCAGGCCACTCTGCGGAGAGGAGACGCATTTCGGTCGCTTGTATCCGCGATCTTCTCCTTTTGCTCATGACCATTGGTGAGGGTAGGAACCTAGATTGACCTGTAAATCAAGAGCTTTGTGGTGAAGGAGCTGAGTCGACTTTTTTAAAATCTGTTTCCAAAGTGACTACACAACGCTGTCAAATCCTACAACGTATCACAGAGCAGTAATTAGAGAGCAGTGGGTGTATGCCGGCGGCGCGGTGAAACAGGAGTTGATCAACAAATTGGTGTCCTCAAAATAAGCTATTAAAGATTCCTCAGACATGCACGAATCACTCCAAATAAACTCTGAGAGGGTAACACTGAACTGAGGAGGGGAAACAACTTTTCCTCAACATGTTTTTACGGCTTAAAAGCTCTGGAACATTGATTTTGGGGGCCACAACTTAACAGGTTAAAAATGCTCTGCAATTGATTTAAAACCATTATAAGAGCTTTAAAGTGTCTGTGCAGTTGAGTAAAATTGTAAAGCGCTTTAATGTATGAGAATCAGGTGTTGCTCTGTTAGTATGCTAGTTGTATTAGCATTAAACTCATTGCGGTGACTAATTAGGACGCTAGGAATGCATAAAGTAAGAGGAATAACTTAAAAATTTATTAGATCGGTTTTTTTACATTGGAACGCCAACTGTTTTTAGAGGGGGCCAGACCTACTCATTTTGACCAATTTTAGAAAATAAGTGATAAAGGTTCCAAGTATGTACTCTAGTGAGAAGCATTTTAAAGAGTGTGGTGGGTTGGAAAAGAACTGTGCTTCAACAACCTCTGACAGAAATAGCTCTGCACGGTCATTCTTTGGAGTCATAGGGTCGGTCAGGTGGCCTCTTGATTTGGACAGAATAGGTGTATATATTTGAAACTCGGTCATGTCTGAAGAAGGGCTCTGACCCGAAATATCACTTGTGGTGTTATTGAAAAACCAAAAAGCGGGGAGCTCCAAAGGACTACTGTGCGGATATACTTTCTTCTGCTGTTTGGCTTTTGGACCCAGCATGTTTAACAGTTTGGGTGTGTGTGTGTATTTCTAGCTTCATTGCATTGCTTTACTACTCAACTGTCAGTCTAGTCACACAAGATGTTCTTTAAAGGTTCTATATGACACTGAATTGCACTCTTGTGAGCTTTTTAGCCCTGTTATAATGCTGTTACCTCATCAAAAACCTTCCTGGGGTTGTGTTTTGCTTCATTCACACCTGTTTGAGTAACCCTGTCTACACTCAAAGCTCAAAATGCTCTGTTCCACCTTGTGATGTCATGTGGTGGTAGTTTTCAAGTTAACGCTGCTTTTTATCTTTAGTTCAGTAGAGATTGGCAAAGGGGTGTGAAATTATCTAAATATTCAGCACACTGGAGCACTTCCTGTATTATCACATGACATCACGAGGGGTGGAACAGGGTGTTTTGGTTTGAGGAGAAGAACTCAGCCACCCCTATGTGCAGGTTTTGTGTGTGTAAAACGTGTGAAATGAAACAAACAACACATCCAGGTCTGTTTTTGATGAGGAAACAGATTAAAAAATAATGTAACATTGGCTCTTTTATAGTGGAGGGTCTGCCGCTTGCCACCACAGAGATGACTGGTGATCGGTTTGCCTGTAATGTTCCACAGTATGGCATTAAATTGATCAGTCTTGCATTTCTTCAGTTACAGTTAGGTGTTTATTACTCAAAAAAACCTTGGAAAACATGCATCTTATTGTGAGCAAGGTGCCTCTCCACAGAGCTTACCTGGCGCAGTGGCGGAAGGTAACCAAGTACTGTACTTAAGTAGAATTTTGGATACTTTTTAACTTTCTACTCCACTACATTTTCAACTGGACTGAAAAACGAAAAAAACTACTTTTGATATGATTTGGGGGATTATTTTTTACCAGTTTCTGTGGTTGGGTAACTCAAGGCTAAAGTTTTGATTTCAAACTTGAGTACAAACAAAAATAAATACACAAAAATTCATCAGAAAAAATTTTAAAATGCATTAATATTACTGTTGACTGTTGACAAAAAACATGTAGGAATTAAAAAAAAATCAATATCACAGCATTTAACACCTGAACAAATTAACACAACATGTGAATAACTTTTACTTGTTACTCTTAAGGTACAGTTTTGTTTGGGTACTTTAATACTTTCACTTAAGTGAGATTTTTTCATGTGGATATTTTTACTTTTACTTGAGTTTATTTTATGTTTTACCTCTGTATCTGTGCAAAAATAAGGTCCAGAATTGCCTTGCTGTAACTTGGCCTGAGGGCTCTACTTTTCTCCAAGCAGATATTCAAGTTTAATTCTATATTGGGGAACATTCTACACTGATAAACTGATGATGTTCTCCATGCATCCAGGCCTCTATGGGAAAAGTTATAACACAACTTTAGGATCCATTTATTTTGACAAATACTGGGTTTTTTGAACTGCTGTTTGCTAATCTCTGACCTTTTTCTCTGGCTGTGAGTTATAATCGTTCATTTATTTATTATTATAAACCACTTATTCTAAACCGGGGGCCCCTCGTTGCTTTTCAATGCCAGTTAATTTCACTGCTTAAAATATGTATGGTAAAATTAAGAGTATTTCTATTTCCATGCAAGCACGGTTAATATCAACTTAAGTGGTTTTGTGAGCCCATGGCAAATTCATTATTGTTAACGTTTATGAATACCCTCCCACAGGCTGTTTTCTGTGTTTTTGTCCTTCACTTAAACTCTTAAACATTGGACCTGGTTAAGTGGAATCTCTAAGGGGACAATAATCATTGGGTTGTTGTTGGCCAAAACACAAAACAGCCAAAAGTGGTAACGGTTTGTGATGAAAAGGAAATTGTCGAATGCCTTTTAGTTCGTGAGGCGTAATCTGTGGTCGTGCTAATGCAGCCGGTTTTTTTATGAGAGGGGAAGAGTGTCCTTAAAAACTCACTGATTGGTCATGATCATAAATAATTCGTTGTCTCTTGCTTATGCATTTTTTCTGTTTCAGACAATCGGATTTTGCCCCCGACAGGTGGTCAACAAAAATGCAGCGCTTCCCTTCATGTACCTTTGCCGAAATGTAAACACCAATGGAATCTTATATGCACATAACTTCCGAAAATCGTCCATATTTAATCAGTTTTATGTGAATGATTTTGAAGAGCAATTTGAGAGAGTATTACACACCATGTTAGCTTTTATTGCTTTGACAATGGCTTTATTCGCAGAAAAAAAACAAACCACCATTAAACATTTTTTTTTATTTAGTTTCATTTCTGTTTTGCTCTCTGTGCTAAGGTCACTCCCCTTTCAGAGCGCCATCACAATACAATCAGCCCGCAAATGAAACTACTGCAATCACATCAGGTTTTGTGAAGTTGTAGTGTAATGTTTGTATCGTGTGCTTTTGTATATTATGATAAAGGCTCTGTGGCAGTGTGGATGGTAGGCTGGTGTGGGCTACTGGAAAACTGTAAGGAGGGTTCAAATAGTGCCCGGGAGAGAGATGCTAGATTACTCAGACATACATAATGATATGAAAAACATGGAAAACCTGTTTGATCTATGGAAACATCACGACCATCCTTGCATCACAATACCGTGGTTTATCACAGGGTTACATTATTAAAAAATGAGGCAAAATCAACAAAAAGTATCAGTTTGTATTTTTTTTTACAATTATATAAAGGTTTTTTTATAGGGTCTTAAATACCTCCTCACCCACACACTTTAAACACTTTGAAACTTAACTTTTTTTTAACATTTTCTCACATTTCGGCTCTTGTTTAAAACACTCTCTAAGTTCAACACCTTCGTAGGTGCCTTGTTCAGTGCAAAAACATTTTAATCGACATTGGGGTTTGTCAGGGAGAAAACTTGCGGCAACGTACAGCACTTCAGAGTCACAACTCAAAGCGATCAAAAATTTAATGTAAATTTGGACTGAACACATTCTGAACTGTACAGGAGACACAGCACAGAGGAGACTGAATGGACACAGGGTCTACAGTCCCTCAGCCCAATCAGGACGGCCAGAAAAACAATATGCTGTAAAAAAAAAAAAAAAAAAAAAGAAAGCTTTTTTCAAAGCAAAGAGGTGCACACAAAAAAATCTCCGCAAAAACAGCAAGGCAGCGCGAAAGGTGAGGATCGCTGGTATAGTGAGGGAAAACTGTACATTGACAGAAAAAACTTTGGAAATTAATAATGATAATGCACTTCCCTGGCTTACATCAGATATGTGTAGCGATCGGGAAAAGGTTCAACGTTCATGAAGAATAAACTGAAATGCTGATCGGTCGAAGCGTCACAACAGCGGGAACAACCCGAAAAAGTCAAACTTCCAACTGTGTTTACATACAGTGGAGAGAAAAGCACAGACCTATCTTCCATGTACAATAAATGCACACATGGCACTTACCTTTCTGCACATTTCCACAAACAAAATAATCTGTATTTCGCTGCTAAAAAAAGCCAAACTCACTTCAGTTTATTTGCCAAAACAACATTGGAAAAAAAAAAAAAGGGTGCGAGCCCAGAACCAAAGCGGCAGAACCACACACAGGAGACATAATTCAAAAACACACATGATTGTAGAAAAAGTGTCGTGTCCTGTGTTGCAGTGTCACTTTTGGCTTCTGCTTCAAAAAACTACACTAACCACCCTATGGGTGAAAAACTGAATATAACGGGCCAGGTTAAACAGGTTTATACGGCTATTCTTGTCGCAATGAATGAACATATGTCATGTTTTTGGTTCAGAACTGCTCGGTTAATACTGCTAATAGAAAAAAAAGTTGAGATGAACAAATATTCTATTAAATTTAACATAGCATTTTCTAGATACTAACTTTTTTCGGCAAACAGGCACATTGTACTAAGAACATAAGAAACAAACTGCTTAGATAGTGCTTCTGAAATGGTTGGATTACATTAGATTAGGTAAGTATGATGCTGGCAACATGGGAGGATGACAGCGGCGGATAGTTCCTCATCTGGATCACAAACAGGTTTGATTAAACAACACAGGGGTTCTTGTAAAGGGCAAAAATTATTAAAAGATGCCAGAATTCAAAGTTATGGTGTTTCAAAGTGTGTGAACTCACCTTTGAATCTGCATCAGGGTGAGATGACCAGCGTGATGCAGGTGTTGTAATCGTGATAAACTTTTGATTTGCGGTAATGTTTGCTGAAATGGCCAATGTGTTACAGAGCAAAAAAAAAACATGTTAAGTAGAGTTTCAGCATAATGAGAGAAAAGCGTGCCAGTACTTGGAGTCCCTTCATAACATGGAATCTTTCTAAAAAACTGGACTATATTAGCGGGACGAACAGGCGATTAGCGTGGAGGACATTTTCAGTAACCCACATTTGGCGCTAATGAGCCCACTTACCCCGTTGGACACCTTCTGTGGAATCCGTGGTTACCGTTGAATGTTTCTCCTCGTCTCGTGTTTTTCAGGTTGACATGGATAATCAAATAAAACCTCATCAAAAATCCACCGTGAATCTCCTCCAGCACAGCAATGCCTGTCATCTCACACAGAACCATTACTGGGACCAATCTGGACCAAACGTCCCACAGTGACCTTTGTAGCCAAGACATGCCCATTCTGATAAACTGGCAAGCAGCGCGCTCGGCAAGTGTACACCCACTGCGGACAGAAGACGAGATAGTGCACGGAAGTCCGTAAATCACCGGGAGATATATGATAAGTGCAAGGACTGGATGGTCTGGAATACAAATGCAGTTTAATGACTCCCGACTGTGGCTGAAGTTCCTGTACTGGTGAGATCGCAACGAAAAGCTTGCGAAAAAGTAAGAAGTCCACTTTGCCCAAAGTAAGACAAAAAGGATTATCTTGGAACAGGAAACCATATGGATATCCCCAGCGTTCAAGGGCAAGGATGAAAGACGATTAAACTGAAATTACTTTCAAATAGAGCTATTTTTTTTTACGGATAGGAAGAGATGGCTGCGCCTGAGAATATATTAAATATTTTAAGTCGCTTCGAATGGACAACAGAACAAACCCATGATACAACCAGCCAAGCGTCATCTCAGGCAGTGGAAAGTGAAGGCTACTTGCATTTTTTTCCCCAAGAGTTACAAATGAAACTGTCCATTTGCAGTTTAAAGAAACAATTGGCAACTATATTAAAATGCAAAGCAGATACGGTAGGTAATATCGTTGTAGATCTTCTACTAGTTGTCATGGCCTATTAAATAAACTCTATTATCACCATAACTTTGCCATAGTAGCCCCATCTAGTTACTTTTTATTGTATTGCCAGCTCAATAACTATAGAATGAAAATCAATTCTGACATGTTAGCATGGGGTGACTGTCACTAAGTAGTGTTAGTAGTGATAATGTAAAATTTATTGAGTCAAAGCCTAATTTTACCTCTTTTTTGTTAGCTTAACTATGGTAGTTTTATAGTAATAGGTTAGAATCATTAATATCTAGCTAATGTAGCCATTGGGCAAATTATGTAAAAGCTAATTTAGTAGGAATAAAGCTAGATTGCCAGCGTAGCCCCAAGATGCTAACATCAAAAAATGGATCGCTAATGGTCCCAACATGAGCACTCTCTGTTCCAACTGCACTGTGTCTTTTTACCAGAGGTTGACGTCACCAAAACTGTTATCATGGGAATCGTCATGGGGTATTTTTCATTTTCGGTGTTCTTGGAAACATGCTTGTCATCTTGTCCGTTTTGTTCCACCATCACTGGCTGCTCGGTGACGCACTACTTCATCGTTCAACCTCGCTGCCGCCGACCTTCTCCTCAGCTCCGCCGTAATGCCGTTTTCCGCCGCCTCCGAAGCGCTGGGACGATGGGTTTTCGGACGGACATTTTGCAGCGTGTGGGCGGCGGCTTTGGACGTTCTGTGCTGTACTGCGTCAATACTTAGCTTGTGTGTGTCCATTTCCATTGACCGCTATCTTGCCGTTAGCTACCCTTTAACACGTTACCCCACCGTAGCAACCGGGGAAAAGATGCCTGGCTGCGGTCCGCTTGTCTGTGGGGCCTATCCGCGGCTATATCCGTTGGGCCGCTTTTCGGATGGAAGCAACCACAACCTGAAGACGAAACGGTTTTGTCAGATCACGGAAGAGCTGGGTAACGCCTTGTTCTCAGCTCTCGGTTCATTCTACATACCTTTGGCGATTATATTGGTGATGTACTGCCGAGTGTACACCGTAGCGACTCGGGAGACCAAGAGTTTGAGGAAAGGCAGCAAAGGAGAGAACACGGAAGGAGTGACGTTGCGGATACATCGTGGTAAGCGCTGGGACATTCGGACAAGCAGGACAGAGCTTAAGCAATAAGAGGAGCCTCCTTCGCCGTGCGAGGAAATAGGATCAAGTTTTCCAGTGAGGAGAAAGCAGAAGCTAAGACCTCTTGGGATCGTCCGTGGGCTGCTTCTAGTTCTCTGCTGGCTTGCCGTTCTTCCTGGTGCTACCCATAGGTATGTCAACCACTTCTACGCTACGACACCAAACTACGGATGCAACCATAATTGTATTAGATCTGATGTACTGAAAAAATTAATAATACTTGGTTGGTTGAGCAAACAATAATCTTACAAAGCAGGTGCCCGCCATCCTAGTCCCAAGCTTACAGGTCGAGCTTAGGGGCGAATTGCGATTGTTTCTTTGACTAGATTAGGGTAACCGGACGTTTCCAATTGTACCCAGTACAGTCCCATTTGAGCCCTGTGTCCTCTGTCTCCAGCAGGAGTTATCCAAAATCAATTGATATGCTCCCCGTTTTTATACAATAAATGTGTCCAAATGTCCATTTTGAAATAGACTGTAATCTGATCCCTGGTTACAGGACAGAGGGCCATATATTGACATTTGTTTAGCTACACAATCAAAAAAATTTCAACAACAGAAGTCCATACGATTATATCCCAACCCCACATGTGCACGCGACACGGAGAAAGGTGGGGGACAATGCGCTTTTCATTATTTTATTTATACAGGGTGGCGCCAAAGAGTCACTGACCACTTTTAAATCTTCAATAGCTTCCTATAATCTTTGTTTGTACTCACCAATTATTATTAGTGGGATAAACGAAACCTTCTGAGATTTTTGGGCAATTATAACCGGGACCAATCCCCATTGTTCACTTACACTTTAAACTGATCATCCTCAACTAAGAAATTACCTAATTTTTAAAAATTAATGTTTTTTTAAATTTCCCACATTTTTGATTTTTGCACTGAAATAGCTCTATCCAACACCTTTGCATCATATTTGAAAGCATTTCCAGGTCTATGGCTCTTAATTTGGATTCTCGATATTTTTGTAAAAAATGGGTTTTTACGTTTTTTTTAAATTTCTGCAGGTTTCTTCACTAAAACACTTTCATTTTTCATTTCTCGTATCCAGAACCCAAACAAGGAAGAAGTCCGCCGGACTAGTCAGGTAGCGTTTGGGGAGAATCACACTACTGTCCCCTGGCTTTGAAAACAACTTATTATTCCTTTAAATGGCATTTTACGCTAGTAGGGACTCTCTACGTCTCTTAGATGTACTTTTGGCCCACCCTGTACCAACCATACCATCAACACTTTAGGTTTTTGGTGTGTTTATCATTACACTGTCTCTTTTACTCCAGTTTTGACAACACTCTGGCTTATCGGTACAGGCGGAGTACTCAGAGTAGAGGATACGTTTCACAATGGCCCAGAAACATTACCAAGTGTTCTCGTTAATTGAATCACAGCATTGTGTCAAGTAGGACAGTGCAGTTACTGGAATTTCAATCACAAATCTGAGATTCTAGTCATTACGTAAATTCAGATTGGGTCTTTGTAATAGCGAGATCTACGGTCAAAGCTGCTGTCTCTAAAAGCCAACGTGGTTTGGGCTTCAGAATCTTGTGGTACTTTAATTAATGCATTAGTCTTTACATAGAACCTTTACAATTTTATGTTTGTGAGCTCTGTGGCACTGTAGTTTTAACATCCTATTTCCTTTGCGTCGGCCCATTTCAGTTGTTAATATAGCGGATAGTGGCAGTGGATGATTGTCTTTTTGCGTAGGTCTATTGGTCTTCCTTCCGTGATAGCTACATGCCCAATCAACAAACTGGCCATTGTCGCACTGTGTAACCCTGCCAAAGGCCCAAGGTTGTGGCCCGTAACAGGAATTAGCACAAAGAAGATGAAGGCATTAAAGGTCACCTGGTGTCAAATTTCAAACAAATGCATCACTGTGGTAAAAGCG
>JAIEZT010001016.1:0-24934 GCA_019594935.1 Periophthalmus modestus | reverse complement strand
ACAAACCAAAAAGCGAATCACACAGTTTATCTGTTTCTATATGTAAGTCTCTATAAGAGTCATAGACAGATTACTTGCTCAATCATATTTAATACAACAAGAATAACAAATTTCCCCCGTGAAAACTATTTCGCTCCAACATAAATTTACCTGGGGTCCAGAAAACAAAACTCCATACTTGACAAAGGTGTAAGTCTGGTCAAAGGGTCAATCGCCCGAGTTCAGATGAGTCTTACTGTTGTTCCTGGCAAGAGTGCTAAGGTTCTGTGCTCTATATATATAGCATTATTAGGAACAGTGTAATGATATGGAAAAGACGTTTGTGCCCCTTTAGGGACGAGCTCAAGCCCCCCGAGCTGCACATGCGTGCCTCATTGGATCAAGGATACGTCTGTGGAGGGCGAGTGATAGGTATTTGTGCTTCATGTGAAAGTGTGAAGTGCCTGTGACTGGTTTCTGTTCCAATCTGTGTTTGAATGCAGGAGACCAGGACCAATGACACCTCCACTGCCTTTTGGACCTGCAGTCTTACACATGGACTGAACTGTGAGTACTCTCCTACCACAACATCAGAACCCACTACTTGCTCCTTCACCCATGTTCATCTGCTGCTAAGTCTAAAGTCGTGTATGGTGTTGTATCCTTGGGCAAGACACGTCCCCCACATTGCCCACACACTGGACTGAATTACACATTTACTCTGTATTCTTTCTGCTTTGTTTCTTTGTACAATACACCTCTTCATTTCACACACAGAGTCCCTCTTTCGGCTGCTCCTGTGGGGCGCTCCTGGCACTCCATCAGCCCGGTGTCAGACAGCAGCTTGTTTCTCTTTGGAGAACTCAGCATGGAATGTAACCCATGAGTAAGACCTCTGCATTATTTACTATTTACGCTTGGTTTTGCCAGGGGGTATTAATTTTCATAATTCAGAGACAAAATGTCCCGCAGAGCAGTACTCTCTGGCATTATTAGGACACAAATACACCATTATGTCCTTTCAAACACTTTGATCAACGCGTTTTCTGGCTACCTGTTTTTTTTTTTTTTACATTATTTTCTAATAATAATTATAATAATAGTGGAAACTTATTTGTCATGTGCTATACAGGTTTGTCCAAAGCCTCTCAAAATCGCCACACTGTAGTCATCATTTATTCAAACACCATACTCGGTGGTCATAAGCTACTATTGTAGCCACAGCTGCCCTGGGACAGACTGATGGAAGTGAGGCCATCTTGCCTAAGGACATATCGACAGATCTGGTCCGAGCGGAAATCAATGCTCTTTTGCCTCCACTAACAAGATTTGCCGTCACCATTGCCACGGCGACAGAACCAAATCACTCTACCTTTCTTAATACCTTTAGCTTTTCGTAAACCACACGTCCAATTAGACAGATTCTATAAGGCTCTAAGGATGAGTGACAGGTGGATTTAACCAATCAGAGTAAAGTGCTATCTGTCAGAAGAAGATGACTTTAAATTACCTCCCAAAACAATATAATCATATCTAAGTTCACATTGTGAGTGCCCACAGCAAGTGTTTAAGATCATGTTTCTTTCCATGTAGGTGACGGCTGGGTGTTGACACTGGAAGCAGAAAGTGGACAGAAGTGGAGCATCATCCTTAAGAACAGAACCCAGGTGCCATGTTTGATAGGCTGTGTTCACGGGAAATTACAACATTGTAGACTCCATAGTTATCTGAGCTGAAGGTCACAATTCTGTGGTGGAATCTGCTGTTTATTAATGAGCAAATACGATAAGGTTCAACATTTGTGGATCATAAGTTTGGGTTTCTTTGAAAAACGGTGAACCTCCCATAGAGTTATAAAGGCCCCTGCCCTCCATCTGAAATTATGATATCAAAATTGTCGCCGCCACCTACTGTCAGCAGTAGCCGTCACATTGACAGTGATGGTTGTGTCTCCTCAGGCTGTGGCACACGGCGTGTCCAGGCAGGGACTCAGACGTGATAGTGTTTGGAGGCAGCTGTGACTACATTCTGCTCGTGGACACTGTAAGTGCTTTCACACGACTTTAATAATACTCTCAAACCTCAGTTAAATTGTATATGTTTTTCTAATACTGACTTGGTTTGGTGGTATAGTACCTGTGCTGAATATTTATCTTAGTTTTGTATCAGTGGCAGATGTGGGATTTACCAAAAATAACAGTGTTGTCATTTATTTTTATTAGTCTGATCCAGTGACGTGCGGTCAGGTGAGGTAGTACCTGTCATCACAGAGAAAAACTAAATGAAATGGTTTCTATATTATCCAGTGATTTGTACTATACAGTTATTTTCTATTTAACTTTGCAATTTTATTCTTTTTTTTTACTCAAATCCACTGAATTTTTAGGTTTACCGTTGAGATCCTGAGAAGAGACGTGCAGTGAGGCACCAGTCGTTCGTGCCTCACATGGACTGACTGTGCTGTAGCTCAGCAGTGACGCCGCTGCTTTAAGCCGCTGTGAAAAGGCGCCGGGTGAGGCACGCAGTTACACTGCCTCATGGTAGGGGGCGCTCGTGAGCTCAGGAATTCTTGTAACTACCGCAGAATAGGGGCCGCAGACTACAATTTAGAGTTAGCAAGTCAAGTTTAGCAATTTACTTGTTTTCTTCTTGTCTGGCCCTATTTTTAAAACGGAGGAAGATACATATTAAAGCTCAAGCAGTTTTCTAAAACTGGACTTTCGGTCAAAGCAGGAGGTTATAAATAAAGGACCGAGACCAATGCTAAAGGAGCTAAATGGTTTGCTCCAGGCAACGGGACGAAAGACTCGCTCTTTTCAAACAGAGTGGGACGAAATGGTAAGAAATTGAATTACTTCAATCCATTGAAAATTGGGGAAACAGAATAAAGATAAAAAACAATACAAAACCAGCTTTTTATTTCATACTATTAGAGCTATTTCATACGGACTTCAGAACTTTTTATTTTTTTTCACTGGGAGAGAAATTGACCCGGGGCCAAATGTTCTGACGCCTGGGTTTATATGTTTGTAAATCTGATTGTGACGGCCATCAGTGCCTCACCACGAACCTCACTGCACGTCACTGGTCTGATCATAACTATTGTGTAAGTTTAGACAAGTTTTGGCCCTTTTTAAACATTATGCTTGCTTTGTAACGAAACTGGAGTTACCTCTACTTGTGTCATATCAGCTGCCCGTGTCCAACTAGAAACTTAAGAATTTTTAAAAATAGGTGAAAACTAGTAAAATCTTAAATATAAATATGTTAACTATGATTTGGGTGAAAAAATACTGTAACCTGTCATAATGTTTGGGCACAACCAGGACGTCTAAAAGACTGATGCTTTGTAAGAAACAAAATGTGTCAGTCTGAATGAAAGACAAGGACCTCATTTTAGGTTTATTTTTTTTACTTGTATTTTTTTTTTTTTGCTCTGGTATCTGTACTTTTGGCTCAAGTAACAAAATTGGTACCTTATTATCATAGACAATTAGAGCCAATTAGAGAGGACTGCTACTATTTATTTAATTTATTTTTTGTTGTGTGTTTTAGGGTCACTGTAACGATGCCTTAGTTTTCCAGATGCAGCCTTATCCCCTCTCCAGGTAAGAGCCGTCCTCAGGGAGTCACACGTCTAAGGTCCTGCTCATGTCAAACTTCTGTGGGGGAGACAGTAGCTGCGTTGGTGCAGTGCTCATCCTCTAATCAAAAGGTTTAATACACTGTCGGTGGAGCGGTCAGATCCACTGGCCCCTCAGCTCGTTGTGCACCTCACCCCAGTGTTTGTGTGCTCTGCTGTATGAATGAGTGTTTGGGTGTTTTTAGATGGTAAATGCTTTGATGCCTTGACAGTGTATGGACCAATAAACAAATCCGTTCTGAATTCTCTAATGGATTCAACTGGAAGCAAAAATAAAGTGGAACATAATGTGATGACAGTGGGGAAAATGGGATTAACCTGAAACATTCATAAAATATGAACAACCTAGATGTTTAAGACAAAAGAAAACCTCTCAGCCTCACGTGAGTCAGAGGCTGGTTAGAAAACAAACAAATGTAATTTAGGTTATTTGTTTATTCAGCAGTGGCTGGAATGTGATGGAGTACAAGCAGCAAAGTACTATACTTAAGTACAAATGTTAGGTATTTGTAAAGTACCTAGGGAGTACTTGAGTAAATTTTAAAGTGCATACTTTTTACTTTCCTTCACTACATTTGAGTGCAGATATTTGTACATTCTACATACTAAAAGTATTTTTTTTTATTGTTAGAGGCCTGCTGAAAAGTCTGAGGGATTTATTTTTTGTAGTTTACAAGAGTTAACAAGAATATACAAATAAGTACAGGTACAAAAAACATCAATTCAGTGGTTTCTGTTTCAGCACAAATCTTGATCAAAAGCAAAACATTTGAAACTGTTACTGCAATATATTGGGTTTGTTGTAATGTAATTGAAATTGTCGCTCAGTTTCGATACCAAGGAATAGACCCAGTATTCAATACAGATTCTGATACCATGATGATAATAAACACTTTATTTTACAAAAGAATGTGATATTCAACATTAAATGTTAGTACTTTCTTTTATATTCCCATGTGGCCTTATATCTGTGTAATCCCTCAGTGTCCAGTAGGTTCATACTGGTCCATGTACTAGTCTATGTGTCTTATACTTGTTCAGATACAGCTTAAGATCATTTTAAATTTATTCATGAAAGGTTCATTTGTGTCCTGTGAATCTGATGTGCTTTTTAGTATCGGTACCTGCTCAAATGAGTATCTGGTTTCGGGGCGATATAAGTTTTAGCGTTGATTAGTATCTGATTTTTGATACTTTTGACAACCCTACATTGGTGTATGAAGGTGTTTAGGTGGTTCCTTGACGTAAAATGCTGTGAGATTGAAAAGCATTATATAAAATGAAGTATTTGTTGTTTGGTGTGTGTGTGTGATCCTGAACCACGACTGTCTCTTCTCTTCTGTCATGTAGGATTTGTGAGGACTACATTGCCAGAACAGTACAGGGCTGTGACTCTCTTCGGACCCAGGTGCCTCTGCTCCCAGCCAACTGCAGAGTGCCGTCCACACTCGCATGTGCTTCTACAGGCCCTCCAAAAAAGCACCAGTGACTGCCATGGATTACCACTCACACAAGCTGCTTTAAAGGGGATGTATTGTTTTTTTAAAATTCACATGACATTTTAAACCACTCATTTTCGTTTAAAAACATAGGTGACAGCATTTTATTTAAAACTCCTATATACACACAAAGTGACTCTTTTGAGCTTTTAGCCGTGTTATAATGTTGTCACCTCATAAAAAATATACCTGGAGTTAAGTTTTGCTTCATCCACACATGTCTGAGTAATCCTGCATTATTGGGCATCTACACAATCTCCAAAGTTCAAAATGCTCTTTCACCTTGTGTCATAAGTGGTAGTTTAAAGTTAACAGGCTATTTTTGCCTCAATTGAAACTGTTTTATTCTACAATACACTAGAATAATCTTGTTGTAGACTTTTAAAAAGGTACAATTGAGAGATTACCGGTAGAAAGCATCTAATATTCTACTGCTGCACTGAGGAGTGATTGCAGTTTCAAATGAAGCTAAAAACAGTAGCCTGTAACTTCAAAGTTTGGCAAATCTATGGCCAAAATTATCAAAAGTTGTAAAAAAATTCTAGTTTAAAACACAGTGGAAGCTCTTCCAGTATTACACATCACAAAAGAGAAAAAACATTGAAAACATGTGAATGAAACAAAACAAAACTCCAGGTGAGTTTGTGATGATGATACAATATTATAAGATAGATAAAAAAAAATGTGTGGAACCCTTTAAGAAATTAATGAAAAAGATCCAGATCTTCCAAGCAGAACTCTCTCCGGTCGAGTCTGCCATTTTTTATTACCAGTCGCTTTTGTGACAGAGACAGAGGAGGTGACAGACGCTTCAAGCACCTCAACAATGTGACCATCACAGGGACTTTAAACATGTTTCATGAGATCAAAGTATGACTTTGGTCTAGGGTTAACATATGATCAAAGTATTACTTTGGTCTGGGGTTACACATTATGATTGCTCAGTAACAGTTTGGAGTTACCTCTACATAGGTCACACCCTGCTTCCTCACAGGAAGTAAAATGATAAACCAAAATGTAAAAACTAGAAAAAACAAGACATTTTGTATTAAAATCTTAAATGTGATTATCTCCCCCAGTAGTTTAACCGGTCAACGACATGTGTAAATACTGTATCTCATCTTCGTATGATACAGTTTAATGTTTGACTTTTTATTCTGCTTGTGTCAATACTTTTTTGAAATGGTAACATAGGAGTGTGGTTTTCTGTACATGATTATAAATACTGAAAAGTACTGTACCTACATTTGTTTGTACATTGTATTTTGTAAATTGTGTTAAGAAATGTACTTAAAAACTTATTACATACTTAAAAATGTATTTAGGGAAGCTACTACTCTCCTACAACTTGGTGTAATATTTGGCCTGTATTTTGAAGAACAACATTTCAAAAACAACGTTTCAAGAACATTAAATAAAACACAAAATCTGGTATTTTCAAAGGACAGACACAAAATGAGCCAAACTGAAATCAGTTCTGATGGAGCTGCTAGAACACAAATGTTCAAATCATTTTATATTGTCAACATAAAGCTTTTGTCATTGTAGACATACTCAGTGGGAAGCAAAACCAGAACTATCACTCAAAGTAAAAGTACTGCTACACTATACATTGTGTTACTCAAGCAGAGATGCAGTTTGTAGTGCTGAAAACTAAATCTTACATTAATAGAATGTCTTGATATTGTCCAGTATAATGTAAAGCAGTGATGTGATGAAAGGAGAGAATAAAAAGCATTTGATAAAGTAAAATCCCTGGTGGTGAAGAGGAGATGGAGAGGCTGAGGAGGCTGGTGGTTTGCTGTTGCCTGGAGACGGGGCTGAAGGAGGGGATGCTGAAATGACAGAAAAAGTAAAAAACAGTAACAGACAAAAAGTGTAGAAATACATAGGTTACTATTACTATGTGAATATATGTACCTTTATATACAGGTACAACTGTATAAAATACTGATAAATGCATAGATATCTGCGATGAACAGGTGCAGTCATCAGACTCGTTCATTTGTTTCTGTATTCACGATAAAAACTTCACATGATTTTTGAATATCTGTATGTCCTGTAGGAAACATCATGTATTGGAAATGGTGACCTCTTATTGTATTTTTACTACTATTGTTAATGGTGAACGAAGTCTTATAATGTATTAGTAATGAAATGGTGTATTTTAAGTGTATTCACCTTCCCCAGGGACTGCAGATGGAAACTGCAAAAAAAAAAAAAAAAAAACTGCATGAAAAGTAGCAGCAGCTAAATCTGGTACAAATTATCTTTTCTTTGTAGATTAAGGAGTTTGCACATGGTCTTTGACAAATAATAAAAGAAAGAAAGAAAGTTTTATTGTTACAGTTATTTACAAATGTATATGTTTCTTTGTTCTCATAGTCTACACAGGCTGTATTTAAAAGCAGTATCACGGTTTTGTACACGCGGTGGTGGAGCAGCAGGGGCAGCACAGAGCCCTCGTCCTGTATGTGCACAAGCTGCTCTCATGTCAGTGCATTCCTGTGTGAGGCGGACGTCCAGAGGAGCTGTGGTCAGGAGCAGAAACACAGAGCACAGCTATGCAGAGAATAGTGCACAAGATGTCCTCAGTTACAGCCGTAGGTACAGTGCCCCCGTTTAAAAAGTACTGGAGTGACAGGGTTCACACCGTTCAGGGTGGACAGGTTGACAGATTACAGGCATTAGGACACGTTGGACAGAGTCGCTGGAGCAGGTCTGGACACAAGACTGAGCCTGAGCAGAGGTCAGAGGTCAGAGGTCAGCTGAACTCCCTCTCAATGCGCTCCATCAGCTCCTCCTCTGAGCCGTTGTGACTGAAACAGGTTATGGCCAACCAGAGCGCGCGCCGGGGGACTCCCCCTGAGGAGGAAAAACAGATGATACAGAAGCACGTACTCAATCAAACCCCAGCATCTGCAGCCAATCATGAACCAGTGCTAGTGCAGCCTCTGCAGCTCAGGAGTAAATTCTGGAGGTTCTTTTCACTTGAGGCCGGCCTGAACATTTACTGAGAATGAGATTAAACTTGTGTGTCTCTATCTGCAGGTTAAGACTCTGGCGACACAGGTTCAGTTGTGATCATTTTAAACCAGCAAAAGTGCTATACAGTCTCTTAAAATGTAATTTCAATGACAACTAAAATAATCTCAGTGACAGCCCTGCTCCAGAGATCTGGGCTGAGGCCTGCAGGTAAGAAATCTGTAGAACCTGCTGTTAGTGATGCTGCGGTCGACCTGGTTCATGTCTCTGTAATTACAACCTCACAAGAAACAAGACTAGCACAAAGTTCAACTTTATGTTTAGGTTCAAAGAACATTTGAATATTTTGGCCTTCTTAATCTTAATGAGCATGTAGTGGTCAGTTATTAATGTGCAGTTATTATTGCTAACAGTGTTCACTGTGTGTGTGTGGAGGGACAGCAGCCTGTGCAGAGGAGGGCGGAGAGAGGAGGAGCCTTCTGTGGGAGGGCATCTGAGCGGAGAGAGAAATGAGAGCAGGACCACTGAAGATAGACGAGAAAAAAGATCAGTTTCTCCGTTTATTTATTAATCAAGTAAAAATACAGATAAAGGGGCAACAATTACTCAAGTAAAAGTATTACCAAAAACAAAAACATCTACTTAAGTAAAAATGTACTTTAGTAAAAAGTGAAAGTATTTCAAAAAGTGAACGTATTTCACCGAAAACAAAAAAAAAAAAAAAAAAAAAAAAAAAAAAAAAAAAAAAAAAAAAAAAAAAAAAAAAACCCCCCCCCCCCCCCCCACAAAAAAAAAAAAAGTCCCCCCCATTTCCTTTGATTTTGAGAAATGTGTTGTTGATGTTTGGTCAACAGTAACAATACCAAACTCATTTTGTTTGTTCTAGTTGAGTTATGAAGACCTACAGAACTGTGTTTTGCATAAAGCTGGTACTCAAAAGCTTTACTTGGATGTTACCATGAACATGCTAAAAATAATCCCTAAAATGTAGTTACATAAGATAAACCCTGTTAAATTGAATATAGCTTTTACTGATAACAACTGTAAATGCTGATTAATTCGTAATTACAAAAACATTGGACATGATCCCATTTATTTATGTTATAATTTGGTGTTTTGATTATCCAATTAGAAAACAGAATGAGCCCCATGTCTCATTAAGTTGCCAGTTTTCAATGCTGAAATCCAGTTGGTTTAAACCTAAAAGGACTCTCTGATCTGAATGGTCACTACTATCAGTGCTAGTGCAGCCTTTGCAGCTCAGTGAGTGAATTCTGGAGGTTCTGAGCTTTGACATGAGGCCTGTTCATAACTGAGAATGAGATAAACGTGGATGTGTCCCTCTATCTGCAGGTTAAGGCTCTGGAGGTTCAGCTGTGATTGTTAGTACCTTTAAAAAACCCTAAACTGTAGCAGCTCATAGGAGTTTCCTTAAGTAATAACAGATCCTTAAAAAATTCTACCCTGTGGTTTCACCAGCGCGTGCTTCGTCCTCTCCCGTCCTGTCCCCCTCCACGTGGCTCCGGGGGCTCCTCCTCCGTGTCCTCGTCTGTGACCCAGGGTCTCACCGCGGCGTCTGTACTCCTCGTCTCCGGCCTCGCGCTGTTGTCTCCGGCTGCGTGCTCCGTGTCCGCCTCGGGACAGTCCTGTGGCGCACGGGTACGCACGGCTCGCAGCAGCCCGTGGATGGACAGCGGCCTGAACCGCGCGCCGTGTTTGGATGAGGAGGCGCTTTTGGGAGAGGTTCGCCGCCTTTACGCATTCCGGAGATACTTTTTTGCTTCGACTCCAACTTGTTCCCATAGTAACACCAAATTTGCATAACTATTTAATTGATGCCACATGGATTATAAAAAGTGAGATTTACATAAAACATGACATTTTGACTCAAGTAAGAGTAACGTTATTTAAAAATATTACTCCTGTACAAGTAGTAGGTCCAAGAAATGATCAAGTAAGAGTAAAAAAAAAAAGTACTTGGGAAAAGTACTACTCAAATAAGAATAATTTAACGGTCAAAACATTAAATAACGCACAAAATCTGGAAAGGCTAGACACAAAAATAAGACCAAACTAGATAATATCTGAAGAAAAAACCGTCCATACCGTGTCCAAAGTGCGTAAAACGTGCGTAAAACGTGCGTAAAACGTGCGTAAAAGTGCGCTCCAATACAAAACGGTCCAGTGCAGACAGTCGGTCAGTAAACCTGGATAAACTTGAGTGAGTTTTTTGCAGGGGGATGGAGCAGAGGGGCGGTTACATAACAGTCTGACTCCGCCCACTCTAAGTGCCCCGCTGCACCAGACGTAACTCCAGCTGCAGTACACCTTTCACTTTCAAACCTTTGTGCAACTATCAAACATGAGATTATATTTTGCTAAGTATGAAAAAACACCTGTACCTTACCAATTTCTCATGTAGGTTATATAAAAAGCAAGTGTGGAAAGCAAGTATACAAATATTTTTGGGGTAATTGCACTTTTTGAGTAGATTTTTAAACCTGTACTTGTACTTTTAATTGAGTATAATTGTAGCCATGAAATTGTAATTACATTTAAAATCATATGAGTTAGTGAGTCCTGTACGAGTCCCAATCGTCCAAATCCACATCTGTTTCATGGTCGTCTCTGCTCCTTTCTAAACCGACAAACAGACATGACAGCACTGTATCCTGCTCTGATTGGACAGAGTTCAGAGAATGTGCAGACTGTGGTGTGAAATGAGGCTTTGAACAATTTGAATATAAAACACAAGTGATCTATTATGCTGCTAAAAAATCTTTAAAAGTAACTAGTTCTCTGAGTAGTAGTATTTTTCACATGTACTTTTGGGCATGTCCCACCGGGAGAAGACCCAGGACACGCTGGAGGGACTATGTCTGTTGGCTCTGGCCTGGGAACGCTTATTTACTTTTAATTACTCCATGTCCTTTGCACCTTTAATAATGGCCCACTTATTCTGTCCAAGCTCTTGTCCTCACATAACCTTGGCTTTACACAGACATTACGCAATCAATGATCATTAGTGCGATTTAGGGGTCCAGACTGCCGGATCTGCTCATGGGTTGAATGGTGCCACCGGGGTTACAGGGAGCCCACACTGCTATGGGCCTCAGGGTAGGTCATGTTTGTAGCCTGAGCTCTACTGGTTTAAAATGGTACTACGGGTCACACTCAAACTGGTATGTTTGAAACTTGGGTAAATGATTCGTAGCTTAAATTCTAATTATCGCTCACAAACCCTTCGGCTCCTTATTGGCATCAACATTTGACCCATTCTTCAATGCCGCTGGGGCACCTGAGGAGGAGCAGTGGTGGGACCCATCTCCAGATCTTGAGCTACTCTTGGTCTGGATCACCCTAGCTGGAGGATTTGACCTGCTGTGTGCATGTTTTTGCGTTGATGGGGAAAAACCGGAGTGCCTGAAGGAGACCTACCCAGACACAGTTAGTGATTGTGATTGTGGCTAACGTCTCCACAGATCTGACCTGCTCGTCTTCAGGGAGACAGATACATGGAACATTCGATGCAAAGACATAACTTCGCCTCAGAGACAGCAGGTCGGCCTAAAGTTCCACAGTGCGCCTTTAACTGCGGGGCATTGGGGTGGTGGTTGAGATGGAGGTGAGCGTGCTGAGCTGTGGAGAGGTTGACAGCTGCAGTTTGGGGTTTTCTTAAGAGACGATTTCTTCCACATGTGCGCCACAAAGCCCTGTTGTGGGGGGAATGGGAGCATGTTTTGGCTGCTCTTTCAACTTGAAAAAAAGTCCAAGTAAGATTCTGTTCATGTGTCCTCAGAAGGCCACACGGGGACCAGCCTCTGCGGCGAGAGGAGGAGGGGCCTGATGAGGAGGAGGGGCCTGAGGAGGGGGAGGAGAGCTGAGGGCAGGGGGGCAGAGCCAGGATCGCATATTTGTGGTAAGTCCAGAACTCTCTCCTCTCAGACACATTCGTGCACAGGGGGAAAATAAACCCAAAACATTTAGACAAGTGCGTTTGCAGAATATTAAATCTAAATCTTACATAACTGAAATGAAGAGACTGCGTACACGAAGGGCGTCTGGTGTGAAAAAAACAAAAAACTGTGCAGCTGATTCAATGTTACAAAATGGTAATTAGTCAAAACATTCAGGAAAGAAATATTTTTGGAAACAGCTAAATCTAGAGTAATTCAGAAAAGTCAGAAAATTACTTCTTTTTGTAAGCATTACTCAAACTGAGGAAGGGCATCTGACATAAAAACTATGCAGCTGGTGCTATAACTGAATATGGTCAAAAGAAAAATAAGTAAAGGAATCATATATTTTAGACATGGCAAAATTGTGATGAAAACCAACAATTTATTTTAAAAATACCTAAACTTAATTAAAAAATTGTTATGAAAATGAGCACTGAGGAAGGGCATCTGGCATAAAACGTATTACTGTAGTAATAAGTAAGTGGTGCTGTAACTGAATGGTCAAAAGAAAATAAGTATATTAATAACATATTTTTACACAAAATTAAATAAAAAAATGCCCAAACTTAAAAAAAATATAGTAAAAAATGTACAAATGAAGAATAATAAAGTCAAAACAGAAATAAATAAAGTAATAATATATTTTACAAATGGTTAAATCTAGATAGAAACCAAAAACAACCCATTTCTAAAAAGTAAATTCAAATTTGTTTTTAAAAATTATAAAAATCACTTTGTAATTTGTTCAATAGAGTGAAAAAAATAAATAAAATCTTTTGAAACATGGCCGGGCCTCTCTCTAGACGTGTGAGAAACCCGGTCAGTACTTGAATGTCGGCCTATACGTCCCAGATGGTGACAGGAGATCACCATGACGACGGTCTGTGCAGCCGGTGGACTCAAGTGTAGTAAAACCCCCAGAAAACATCCTTCTTCTTCACGTTATCACTCTGTACCCTCGTCCACAATCATGGGAATCTAACCCCCTGACCTCTGACCTCTGCTCTGGTGTGAGAGTTGGGGTATTTACAGAAAAAACAGCTGGTCTGGTCACTGTGTGGACACTAGAGGGAGCCACTGCATAAGAAAAAGCTTTTTTGAATTCTGCTTAACACCATCAACTAAGCAGTTACTGAGGTCATTTTTAGATAAATCTCAATAATACAGTCAATTTAAATTTATATAAATAACTAAGTGGCTCGTCAGCGCCCCTGCAAAGTCATAATTATCTTGATTAAATTTGATAAACACGTGATGAGTACTGGACAGAAAAGCCCAATGAAGACCATGCCATATCTACAGCCACATTTGCATAGCCATGCCTCAAGTTTGTGAAAAAAAACCACAAAAATATGCTAGTATCAAAAATCTAGCCCTTGTACTTTAAAAAACGTCCTAGTTTTTTTTTTTTTTTAATCAGACAGACTCCAAAAAGAGAGGCAGCATCAACCGGACATATCTGGGATCAAAAGTGGTTTAAAAAATGTCTGTAAGTCTCAGGTGGTTATGACAAGCTCTTACAAAGCGGACATTTTGAAAGCATAAAAAATACCTGTAACTTTTGCAAAAAAATGTTAGATCTGGACCGACCCCAATGTAGCGTTTGGCATTTTGACAGTCTGGACATAATGAGATGTGAATTAAACTTCCATCTTAAAATAAAGTCTCTCTGTTCTGTGACCCTGCTCCTAAACATAATCACTTCAAATGACTGCAGACCCTCCTGACCCCACGTTCTAGCATTAACCAAGGCACACGGGTTCATGGATTTCATCTTCCTGTCACGCAACCGGATCTTGAGAACCTGATTCTATTCAAAACGTATGCTATTTTAAATTGTTAATCGCTATGGCAACGGTCCTGGATTCTCATCGTTCTGAAACCCATGGAGAGGTTGAGTTCACTTTGTGGAGTAGACCATTGTCCATCAGTCTCCTCCGTGTCTCCTGTACAGTACAGAATGTGTTCAGGACAAATTTACATAAATGTTGGATCTCGGTGTGACTCTGAAGTGCTGTATGTTTGAAAGTTTTCTCCCCGACAAAAACCACAATGTCGATGAAACATTTTGCACTGACAAATTTCATCGAGGAAGGGGGATATAATATATGGAGAAGGAGAGAGAAATGTGAGAAAATGTTAATGCCTGTCTGAGAAAGTGTATAAAGTGTGGGTGAGGGGTTTTACAGCTTTTAAAATTTTAATAATTGTAAAAAATAAAGCTGATACTTCGCGGATTTCGTCTATTGCGGGTCATTTTTAGAACGTAACCCCCAACGATAAACGAGGGGACCACTGTACATATAAATGGACATAGCTAACCTGCTAACCACGTCTTCCAAATAGGAAGTGCCATGGGCGCACTTCCAGCTCCACCCACATTACACTGAAAAACTCTCGCCCCTCTCTCTGTAACTGTTGCTGTCGGGCTTGTCAGTTTGGTCTGAAAAGTTCGTATTAACCCAGTTTACATGATCCTGCTTGATGGTATTTTATTCACTATTGTGTCCGTAATCAAGATAGGAACATTAATAACAGACAAATCAGGCGCCCCAAGGTTGCTCCCTCTAGCGTTAGCAACAGGTTTGATTGCAGCGTTGCTAGGCGCTCACTCCCTACAAACCAGTGTTGTGGGTGGGAACAGCCTCGCTTGACTCTTTTGATTTGCTCGTTGCGATGAAACTCGTATCGATTAGACTCAATTGACTGGAGCTGATCGCTAAGCGTGACCACTTTCTGACGCTATTGTGAAAAATATGTTTAATTTACTTATTTATACTCACAGAGAAGACATTGAACTTCGTGCCAGTTTGCTTTAGGCCAGTAGTATTACAGAGATACACAGCTAATTTCACCATAAACCTCTGACCTGTCTCCAACTAAATTTTTAAATATCACGCTAACGTAGCTTATTTGTAATTTTTTTTCCAGGAAGGGCATCAGGTTCACACCCTTCCTTTTCACGTTGTGGTTTACTCCAGAAAGCAGATGGTTACTGTTAAGAAGACCCCATAAAGCAATCAATCCTGGATAACCATCAGCACAAGTCCAGGTAATCAAACCACAAAACAATTACCTCCTTCTCCATCTCCATCACTCCATCTGGACCTGACCAGACAGAGGCTAAATCGATGTGTGTAGCATCTTTGTTTACCGCCGCGCTGCCTTAGCTAGCTTTTCCCGCTGAGAGGTTTTTGCTGTCTGGAAGCTAAGGTTTAATTACACTGGAGTTAAAACTGTAGCAGAATTTGGCAAAACAAGAAGTCATCGGTTTGGAACTAAAAATGCAACTGGAGCAATGCAATTTGATGTTTTACCGGAAGAAAACAAAACTGACAAGCGAGTCAAGCGTAAGGAATAGTTTATTTATACGTTTACGCGCAGGCCAAGAAAACCTGATTTAAAATCCTTACCTCGTGCAGTTGAATGCCTCGCCTAGTCTGTGGTTATGCCGCCGAGGAGAGGCATTCAACTGCACAGCAAGGTAAGGGTCTTTATTTGATGCGTTTCGGATCATAGACTGTATAAAGAAGGGACTAAGTGAGTGTGACGTCGACTGAAGCTCTTTAAGGCCGTTACAGGGGCGAATTAGACCAGAGTTCACTATTAGGAATTCCAACTACGAGAAATCATAGCAACCAAAGAGCCAATCCGGACGAGGCTGTTGAAGGTAACGCCTCTTCTTCGCGTTGGTTTGCAGCAGGGGGCAACGCTGTCAATCAAACCTGTTGGTAACCTAGTAGAAGCGACCTCAGGGAAAGAAGGTGCCTGATGTTCATATGGTGAATTACGAACACAATAGCGAAAAAAAAAAACCCAGGATATGTAGAAAGCATTGATACAAACATTTTTAAGATCAAAAATGACGACCCTGAACAGCATCAATCACAGAGAGTGGCGTAACTTTTTTCATAGAAGCTGAATTGGAGTCATAGTTGATGGAGATGGAAGCGTGCTCATGATCACTCCTATTTGGAACATGGCGGCTAGCAGGTTAACTATGTCCATTTATATATACAGCCTGTGGTTTGGATGTGTACTCACTCGTTTTAGAGCAGCAACAATGACAAACTACAGCCCCTCCACCGTGGATTAGCACATGCTTCAAGTGGAAGCAATAACATCTCCATGGAGGACAAAGCAGGTGGTGGACAGAAGTACAGTATGTAACTTTCTGGAGGTGGCACGTCACCTGCATGATTCCATGGAATAGAAAGTTTTGAAAACCATACTTTGGAACATCTCCCTGGAGATAGATGCCTTTTATGCCACACGGCGGAAGATTATAGCGAAAGAAGTGCTACTCTAGGACAAAATAAGAGTCGCGTTTGTGGAGATGCAAGCCCACTCACAGTAAGGACGCATGTTTTTTATGTTGGAAAAAAACCAAATGCTTTTATTTCAGTCAATTTTTTGGCCTTAAAAAGTGACAAACTGTGGCTTTAAGTATGTGTTATGAACAACTACCATTACCATATGTGTCTTTCAGTAAACTTCTGTTCGGTCCACTGGCCTTTTCCTGGACATACTGTATTTCCTCCTCGCTCTTTTGAACACAAACATCCTGGGCAAACATCCACACACTTTACTATTCTCTTTTTTCTTCTGACAACTTGTGCAAAAAACCAGGCGGAAACACTTTTTACCCCCCCCCCCCCCCCCCAGCTAAAAGAACGTGCGGACACAAAAAAAAAACACAGTGTTGAAGGTCCTATATTACACAAAATGGACTCTTGTGAGCTTTAAGCCATGTTAGAACGTTATTACCTCATGGAAAAACATTTAAATTACGTTTTTAAAAATCAGGTGTTTAACTCTAAAACTTTGCGCCAGCCCTGAGATGTTTCTGTTCATTAAAATATGAAAAGTGATTGGCAGCAGATGCTATGGGGGAGAGTGGATATGCGTGTTGCTGTGTGGCACTGCAGCAGGTTACATGTGACCAGTGAAGACAGTGTGGACTTAAAATGTCACTTGAATTTGAAATAGAGCTGTTAGTAAGAACAAATATTATGCATTATTAAGCTTTAGAACACCTTAGCCTTTTTTTTCTCCTGTATGTAACTAAAAACATGGTGTAGGTATGGATCGGAAAGCAGTGTGTTCCTCTGCTGTAGCTCAGGTTGTTAGAGTGGGTGACCTCTTATCCAAAGGTGTGTGGGGTTGACTCCTGCCCCTCTCGACAAAAAAAACATAATTGGTAGATCGGGGGCAGTTTTTTGATCAATTATACATTAATCATTAAATTTGTTCTACGTTATTGCATGTCACCGTTGGTAGTCAGGTAGCGCTGCTGCTACGTGTGTAGTTTTTAAAAAAAGGGTACAAACATCACATTTGAGCCCTGGGATGCCAGAGTCTTACCTTAGATAGAAGCGAAAAGTGAGGCTGTTGAAGGTAACGCCCCCTCCTGCCCACACCACTGGTTTAGCAGGGAGCGGCGGCCGTTGATAATGTGCTGCCAATCAAACCTGTTGTTAACGCTAGCGGAGCGAGTGATTGGGGAAAGAAGGTGCTTGATTTGTCTGTTTCTTCATGTTTTCATATCTTGAGTTTACAGACAGAATAGTGAAATGAAAAACCCCAGGATCATGTCGAGTGGGTTAATACAACCATTTAAAACCAAAAACAACGAGCCTGACAGCTCGAAGGGAGAGACAACAGTCAGTGGAGCTGGAAGGTGCACATACTCTCTTTCTATTTGGAACCGTGGCAGGTTAGCCGGTGTCCATTTCTATATATCGTCTATAATCTACTTCCAGAATTCACTCACTGAGCTGCAGAGGCTGCACTAGCACTGATTCATGATGGGCTGCAGGTGCTGGTTTATGGCAGTGACAATCAGATCAGAGAGAGGTATTTTAGGTTGAAACCAATGTATTTCAGCTTCTTTGAACTGGCAACTCATGTGAAGCTCATTCTGCTTGCTGGTTGGATATATTATCTTGAGAATCAAAACATCAAATTTGATCTAAACAAAGTTTGTCCATCAAGTCCAAAGTTTTTGAAATTAAAATTAAATCAGGATTACAAATTGTTATCAGTAGAAGATTTCGTCTCTGAGGACACCGATGGCAAGCAAGTAAGTATTTGTATAAAACAATTTGTACACAATTATTTCAATAGTGCTTTACAGAATAAGACATTAAAATCAACATAAACATAATAATCACAAATAATCATCATAAAATTTACATTTCAGAATTAACAAGAGAGAGTGCAGAATAAAAACCTTTCATCCTCAGAGTGTGAGATGTTCATTGGCCACAAACATGTGGGAGATGTTTCTTTGGTGCTGGTCCATGGAGAGAGACTTGTTTCACACAGAGCTGCTTTAAAGTCTCTGAGCCAACAGGAGCCAAGAGCGAGACCCATGAGCACAGGACACATGTGTGAAGTACTTTCCTGGTTCTAGTTCGGACCTGAGCAGCAGTGTTCTGGTGTACTGCCAGCTGTCTTAAGGCTCGTTTGGAGAGGCCAGTGAGCAGGACGTTACAGTAGTCTATAACCTACAGGAGACAAATGCATGGATATGTCTGATTTGACAATATACCTTTAATTTTTGAATTGTTTTTTTAGATGGTAAAAAGCTGCCAGAGTTATGTGATTTGATGTTTGTGAACTGTTAAAGTTCAAGTCTGAGTCCTTATTAACCCTAAATGTCTAGCCTGACTTGAAGTTCTTAGACAGAGAGACTGGAGGTGACTGCTGACAACTGGCTCTATGTTTTCTGTGGAACAAAAGAATATGACTTCCAGTCTTGTCTGAGGTTAGCTGGAGAACGTTGTTTTGCATCACTCACTGATATGTTGGATGCAGTGGCGAGAGGATTCCACTGTCCATATTCCCCGGCTGCAGTGAGACATAGATACTGAGGTGTCATCGGCAGAGTTGTGGATAGGACACATTGTTGCTGTGTATGTAAACTGACCTAGCGGCAGCATGTGGCGGTTGAACAATAAGTGGTCCCAGGATTGAACCTGGGGCCACCCACAGATCAGAGCGCACATGTTAGCTGAGGGACCATATTTCCAATTTCAACAAAGGACTTCCTGTTTCTAGATCAAAACTTGAACCAGTTTAGTGCGTAAAAGAGATGCCAACCCGAGTCCTCTAGTCTCTGTAAGAGAATCCATGATCCTAGTTGTCAAAAGCAGCACTCAGATGTATCAGGATCAAGACTGAGGACTTGGCTGCTTGTCAGTGTTTTAAGGTAGAGATGTCATTTGATCTGGTAAGAGCCATTTTCCCCCCCCCCCCCCCACCCCCCCCCCCCCCTCCCCCCACCCACCCCCCACCCCCCCCCCCCCCCCCCCCTCCCCCCCCCCCCAGGGAGGTTGGTGGGGTATCAAACCTGAAAGGAAAGGAGATGTTGATAGAGAGGTCACAGCTTTTTGTCATTTCAAATCAATTCTTAATACTGTTCCTTTGCACGGTGGTTCCCTCTTAACTAATTACAATGTACGCTCTTTGTCATATTAGTTTATCCTATTGTTTGCATAATTACCTCAAACCCTGCATAAAGTGTGAACAATAGAAAGAAATCTGATACCCACATCAGATGGAGCTGTTAATGTGGCAGTCTAATAATCTGATTAACAAGATCAGTGATATGCGAAGGTGTTGAGGTGCCCTGTAAACATCATCAGTATCATTTTGGTATAGGACTAGGATAATTATATGCCCTCCTCCTTCACTGGAGTCTTATCTGTCACCTCTACCGCTGTGAAAACGAGACCAAGTAAATCCGGCGTTGTTTTAAATAAACTATGTGTTGGCTGTGACATGTCTCAAGATTCAATGCGAACGTTTTTGAACAGTTCTAATTTTTTCCTTAGAATTTCGAGGAGTAATTTTTCTCCGAAAAGTTGCTTGGTGTCAGCAAAAGTGACCGGTGCAGCCAGAGCAGAGAGGGAGAAGAAGACACGAGGCAGCGACAGGCTTCATAGACTCGCACCACCCCAAACCAGGGCTCCACAGTGCCCTCTTCCAACCATAGTACAGGTACTACAGCCAAATGCCTACAGGTACAGAAAGGGCGTTATATGTACAACCAACAGTATGTAAGCGTCTGATGTAAAAGATTCATAAACCTGACCGAGCTGTGTCCCCACATATGAGAATCAAGTGGGTTTACAAACCTAAAAACGGACTCTCTCTGATCTGAATTATCGCTACCTAAACCCAGGGGGAAACGTTACAAAGTAAAAAGTAGTGAAAGATACTGTAGCGTAAAGATTACATTTTAGGTATCTGTACTTTACTTGAGTAAATTGGACATGGGGGTACTTTTACTCTTATGAGATTGAGAGCAGGTATCTGTACTTTCTAACTCACTGTATTTTTGAAACACGATATTGTTTGAATCTTCAACATATCAGTTTGAACAAAAATAGACAAATAAAAACTGCTATGGGAAAAAACTTAATTAAGTAAATAGTTCTATTTTGAACAAAATTTGCCCACAAATTTGTATCAAAATCATATACATTTCTAACGGTCTTCATTAGATGCACAAATTGTGAGCGAAATACTTTACTTTGTACTTTTAAGTACATCTTGTTATTAAAACAGGAGTTTTTTCATGTGATAATTTTACTTTTGCCTGGAGTAGTTTTGTTTTTTTGCTCCAGTATCTACTTTTGCTGAGTTCGTCTTCCACTATCCTCCAATTAGACCCCAGCATCCTGCAGTCAATCATGAATCAGTGCTAGGGGACAGCTCGCCGATCAGTGAGGGGAAAATTCAGGAGGTTGGTGGTGTCTTAACATGAGGCCCCTGTCGATAAATTGAGGAATGAAACAAAACTTGTATGTTTGTCTCTATCTGCAGGTGATAGGCTCTGGACACACAGGCTAAGTTGTGATTGTAGCTACATTTTTTTCTTTTATTTTTAACTTTAAGTCGTGCAGGGCTAAATACAGTTAAACCATGAAGTGAATGCTAAAGAGTCCCGTCACCAATAAAACAGTCTGAAGTATGATCTACAGCTGAAGAAGAAAATACAGAAGATGCCACTTTTAGCCAAACTGACCTGGAAAACCCAAAATCCGGATTTCCTTCCAAAAAAATATTCTATATGTTCAGTACAATAGTGTTAATGAACATGAGCTGCAAAAAAAACACCAAACACTTACTGGAGGTCAAGTTATTTATTCAACCCTCTACAGCTCAAATCTTCAGAAAAGTACGACAATATTATAAAAATTTCCCCATGACAGTAGAAAGAAAAAAGTCCCATGAAGTGATCTGACCCCCCGAAAAAACGATTGTTCCATCGTGTCATGTACCTGAACGATAAGTCAATATAGTAATTATAGTGATCAGTCTTATGGAGGCATCACGCGTGAGACGCAGCTCTCGACTTCCAAATCCTTGTCTCATCGATTGATTTTAATTTGCTGTTTAAGTATATCAAAGGCCAAAACTCATCATATTAAACAGTTTGCAGGGGGCCAAAGTTATTCCTCACTTTACCTATGCATTATGAACACTTAATAGTTTTGCAGCTCGTTTACACAACTATCAGATTGCCAGAGCAGAGAGCAGAGTTTGTCGTTCAGGAATAAAAAAACTAGCGCATGTGGTGTGCGGATTTCTGAGTTTGGACAATCAAATGTACAATAAAATGGTCACATTTTTTTATATATAGCATGCAGAAAAATGGGTTTCCTCCTAGGGCGGCTCTGGGCGCTCTCTTAGAGATAGGGTTGAGGATGCTCGGTTACACCGGAGGACTTCATAGTAGAGGCATTCCTCGTCATGTAGAGAGGCTGAAGTGGTTTTTTAGCCATCGGTGCAGGATGCTTCTTGCAAGCCTCCCTAGGAGGTGTTCGGGCATGTCCCACGGGACGGCAGGGAACTATCGGCCCGTGCCCATTTCGTCACATGCACCGTTTCGGTGTGTATGCGTTTCTGTCGGCAGGTTGAAGTACTCTGCCCGACTTAAATGCGCCATTCCAACGGACGCATTTAAGGGCACCTTTGGGGTGAATTTTTGGTGAATTGGAGACACGCCTAGGTCTCTCAGCTGGCCTGGGAAACGCCTGGGGGTTCGCACAGGACCGAGCGGAGGACGTGTCTGGGGTGGGGAAAGTTGGGGAGGCCCTGCTTTTAACATGATGACTCTGCGACCATGGCCCCAGATAAGCGGGAAGAAAGAAAAAAAGAAACAGACAAGACAATGGATGGATTCAGCTTTCAAGTAGCTCCAGAGCGTAAACCAAAAGAACCACTCAGCCATTGCACACACCAATGTACGCCGACACTGGGAGGAGGGTTAATGTGTCCTGCCCAAGAACAACAACAACGCATTACCAGCTCTAACCAGTGATTGTGTATGTTGAGAAACCACCCAACCTTCGAATCAGTGGACAAACGCTCTAGCAATTGAGCTACTGTCGCCCCAAGAAGGAGTACGGACAGCCAGCAGCAGAGATGAAAGAACACCATTATCCTTCCCGGGTATGTTTTGGTTGGTGGAAGTAGACCGGGCTTTGCGCTGACAGGCGACGGCGTTACCTGTGTTTAGCCTGAAGCATGGCATGTTATGAACGCCGTTGAATCGCGGGGATGGACGCGGGCGGCACGGCAAACCCATTTTCTCTGCAGATTTTGTGAAGAGTGCGCACTTCACGGTCCCATCACCGGACAGCTCGTTTTTAATAAACCTAAATAAAAAATCCTCTTCTGGATGTAGCTAGATGGGATGACTAGGGTGCTGCTGATAGGTAACGTAGGGTGCTGGGGGAGGGGCGGCCACAATGAGAAGGGTTGATCTATAGCGGTCTTGGTTGTTATAAAAGCCAGTCATCAAAAATACGTAGGACATTATTACGAAGCGGAACGATATGAACGTGGTAAGATCAGCAACATCCTTCCATAATGCTGTCTTGTGAAATAAATACGAACCGTGACTATTATGAACCCAGCCATGTCATCAAAAACAGACCTGGAGTTGTGTTGGTTCATTCACACATTGCCACAAGCTCAAAAAATGCTCTGTTCCACTTATGAAGTCAGGTGTGGTAGGTGTCACGTTAACAGTCCTTGTACCTTTAGTTCAGTTGAGATTGGCGGTTCAACGGCTGAAAATTATCCAGATTATTCCTACTGTTATAGCGTGTATGGAGTTTAAAAACACAGTTTACGACATGACAGGAGGAAAGACCTAGAACAATCAGAGAAAACGTGCCATTATTCAACATAAAGAGTGCGGTTGTCAGTTCAAAGGACTTGAAGCAGAAATTAAAGAAGAGTACGATTTTTTAGTTCATTTTAAACAAGTTGCAGTATGGTCCAAAACTATTGCGCACTGACCTTTTCATTAGGAGCATTCCTAACTATTCACCAAGATGAGTTATAGCAATTTTCATAATCCGGTCAGAGACACAGCGGAGTTGCGTAGTGGGACAGTACGCTGACAACATGCGCCTGCATTCTCGGACAATTAAAATGCTTTTATAAAGGGAGGCCAAAGCACTGAACTTTTTTAAATTCTTCGTTAGCTGCGCTATAAGTCTGAAAGTGATACTAAGTTATACCTTTTAGCACTCTGGAAATTGAAATGAACCGAGATTTTTTGGACAATATACACGGTTTAATTGTTTCCACTTACACTTGAACTTATCACTATTAACCCGGGAAGGTAAAAATGACCAAATCTTTGTTAAATAAGTTTTTGTAAGTGTCCCACAATATGGGGTTTTGCACTCTCCGACTCCCTTATTTGACATAAAGAGCTGCTTTACCTATATTTGTACGAGGCAACAACATTTGTCTCAAATACACAGGAAAAAAATCAAGTACTGTAATATGCCCAAGTTTGTGGAGCCAGTCCCAGCAAATAATATCGGTTCAACTTTAGGATCGTAAGTTTGGAGATTTCTCCAAAAATAGTGGGAATTGCCCATAGAGGCCCCATCCTCCATCTGAATTATGATATATCTCCCATATGCTTCATTTCTTAGAGGCCATGTGCCTTTGGAGAATGACGAAGAATAGCAACAAACTACTTTCTAAATTTGCTCGGGGATAGATAAAGTCATGCTGAGTGCTTGCTTGGTGAGAAGGATACGCAAACAGTTTTCGATAAAACACAGAGGAGGAAGATCATAGCCGGAGCCTCCACAACTCAGGCTGGAAAGTAATATCAGGTGTGACTCATACCAAAAATGTGCTTATTGAGGTTAGGACGGGCGGGGACAGGGCTTAGTTGTTTGATTAATGAGGATTCTCTCAGCAGATACGAAAGAAGCACAACACACTCTGCACATCACATGCTCACACCGACTACAGGTCAATTACATCCCACATCATAGATTCAAAAACGGTGTCTTTCCCAGCCCCGAGGCCCGCTAAACATGGCCGCCCGTCAAATATAGGCCGAGCTCAATGGCAATGCTGTAGATAGCCTTTAGTGGCTAGGTAAATGAACGTCTTGAAAAGAAGGGGCGGGTTTAATAGGATTGCCTCAAACATGCACCAATCACCCCAAAAGGACCTATAAACATGGCTCTGAAAAGTCAATGTTGCAAAAGTCGCAATTAACACATATCAATATGTTTACTCTTTTGTGTTGAAAATGCATCTTCACCAAAAACAACATAATTAAAAGTTTATAATGCTCAAGTCAATCCCCAGTCAGAGCACTATCACAACACAGTCAACTAATGAAAATACTGCACTTATTGACAATTTAGGTTGTGAAGTTGCAGTGCATTGTTTGTCTTAGGGTCTGTTATATTTATGGGGAGAATGACGCGTGGGGGAGAATAGGTGGAGTAGGCTTATGGGCCGAGCATTGCACAGCGTCGTATACTCATCATCAGGGGGTTAAATAGGGCCCCAAAGATGAATGGATGGAGAGG
>JAIEZT010001015.1:0-24979 GCA_019594935.1 Periophthalmus modestus | reverse complement strand
TCAAATTGCTTCCATATTGTTAAGTACAAAATGAGCACCACTGAATGTTTTTGAATAGCAATTTTTGGAAAGTAAAAAAAAAACAAAAAAAAACAATGCAAAAAAATAAATTAAATGATGTGACTACGCCTATTGGCTCACCAACTTGGACGTATTACGAAAAGACATTTATCAAATTTAAGAAGGCTGCATATGTCAAAATACAGAGAAACTGCGTACAGTGTGTACTTTCAAAATTGTGCATCTTGGAAATTCAAGGACTGGCCTTGTAGCAAAGAAAAATCACGTTATTGAGCCACCATTATGATTTTGTGAATGAACTGTTCTTAAAGTGATGGGGGTTATTTTACTTCTATGGGGTATTAACTCGCTACAATAACATTATTTAGATCGCCCATGTTACTTTTGTGGTTTTGGAAAAATTCCTATATTCGACCAAAAATGTTCAATAAGGATTGAGTCTCCCCGCTTTGCTCCGTTTAAGTGACTCCCCTTCAGCGCGCCATACAACACAATCAGAATGCCTTCTGCTAATGAACCTATTGCTCAGCGTATCAGGTTTGGGAAGGTGTCGGTATACAGTTTTGTATATGTTTATGTCTATTATAGAGGAAGGTTTTCCCTTCTCATTTACCTTCGTGAAGTTGTATTTCGAGTGATTCAGTACACCTCCTGCATTCAAGATGTCATTGGCTACGATAAAACCCCCACAGTAAGCAGAGTACAAAAATTACTCAAACATGCATGAGGAATCCACTCTAAAATACAACAATGAAATGGATAAAATGAGGAAAGGAAAAAAGGTATTACATGGTAAACAGCGTCGAAAAACAGTCATTTTGCACAATGTGTCTCGGTAAATGAATTATGCTAATGGAACACATTCAGGAACCTTTTTATTTGTATCCCTTTTTACCAGTGATTCTTAGCAATTCTGATTTCATGAAAAAAAAAAGCCATGATGGTCTAAAGAAGGGCTGGACCCCGAAAAACACACATTGTAGTGCAGATTAAAATAATAATAAAAAACTGGGGAGCTCCAAGAAAAAAACTCCAGTGCAGCAGATATGTTCTTACTTTTCTACAATTTTTGTCTTTGGACTCAGCAACACTGTCATAACTTTTATTCGATGTGCATATCTTATCTACCAGTACTCTGACAAACATCCGCACCAATACCAAGTCATTTTTGTTACCTATTTTAATCTTCTACGCTGTGACTTTGACTCTAACTTTGTATTTTTGTGTTTGTGTCCTGCTGTTATAGTGGTCAGTATGTTACATTTTGGACATTTGACATTGTTATACTGGTCTATAACAATGAAAGGAAAACAAGTCCACTGACCTCTGCATTAGAAAACTGTGTTGCCCAGTGGGGGCTGATATCGGCGTAAACATCACAACAAAGAGTTGTCGACCTCCACCGATGTATAACTGCACATCACAAATAGTAGATTTTTTTTTCATTTGTACCAAAAATGATTATACAAACGGTAAACAAAGCCTGTGTGGGATCACTGATTATGAAATACATTTGGAGAACAACCGTAAGTATACATCACGGCGGCGGAAGTTGTGAAAATGGGAGTTTGATCAGCGTCTTGAAAATAAGCAATTAAAGATTGCCCACACATGCACAAATCAACTCCCAAATACAACTTCAAGACGATAAATGAGAAGCATAATAGGATTTTCGTAGTAGTAGGTCTGCTTTAAAGATGTTTATGGGACCATTTAATTATGTTTAATTGCTACTTTAACACTATTTAAGAGCTTCATTCACCTTCATTTCCTTTCTTTGCACATGTTTTCACTTTGTTTCCTTTCACTTCTGTCTAATTACCCACGTGTGTCCCCAGAACCCCCCTTCAATTGCATCAAACCTGCTAATTCCATATAACTAGCATCCTTGCCGCTAACCTACGTCTTTAATATTTCCCGTTGGCGGAAAAGCTGTCGAAAAAATTCATTAGCCCTAGCTTGCGAACCTTACCACGTCCGGGGATAGGCTACCTGGTGTAGACTGTCAGAAACGTCAACCCAACCCCAACCCCAATTCCTGATCTTAATGCATTTCAGACAAGACCTAGCCTCAAGTAGCCAAATCAATGAAGCGAGCAAGGTCAAGGCGTAGACAGCTACTTACAGAGCGAGGGGGGGGGGGTGGAAAGAGAGAATGAGGAGAGGGAGAGGGAGGAGGACGATGGATATCCAAGACACTCCAAGTGTCTTCCACGGGGTTCATTTTTTCAGAAACAATGGGAGGAGGTCAGAGAGGTGGAGAGGTGGCTGGACAAACAAACGGGTCAGATGACGGATGGGCTTGCCATAATGCGAAGGAAAGTGAAGTGCAAGTTTCAGTGTTTTAAAAGATTCATGAAGAATAGCAGAATGTGGTTGTGTTTTTTATGTAGCCAATGGGTACCTGAAAAGTGTTTTTTATCAAGTGACTATTACTTACCCCAGTGTCTGAGCAAGGAGGGAAACAGCGGCAATAATGGCGTTTTCAGATTAGACTAGAATGTGAATGATGATATCATACTCTCAGATGGGGCCAAGAGACACTTTTTTCCTATTGATAACATACTGGGCTTGAGTTCAGACTTTGGAGAGTTTTAGGATATTACTATTGAGAGACATTTTTATTTATGTATTATATGTGTATTAGGTGTATTTATTTATTATTATTATATTATTATATTATTATTATGATTATTTATTTATTTTATTATTTATTTATTTATTTACTTCTTTTTTTTTAATAAAACTAAACAAAATTGAAAATGTAATTAATCACTATTAGGGATTTTTTGGTCTTGCCCAACCCTATGTGTGATTAAAACCACAGTATGCAAGTTTTGCACAGCATGGCATAAAATTAATATATCTCCATGGATAATGTTCCTATATATGGGATGAGCTTTCTACTTCCGTGGAATCATGCAGGGGACTTTCGACCTCCAGACAGTTACATGCTGTACCTTTAAATGAGGTGACTATGACTCTGTATTGATCATGTTCATATTTACCTCAAAATTTAGAGACATTTATTCTATGTTTTTATTTATTTTTTACTCATCACCCAACCCTCCATCCATTTTTTTCCACTTATCCGAGGTTGGGACGCGGGTGAATCAGAAGTCTAAACAGGAATCCCAGACTTCCCCCACCCCAGACACTTCCCCGAGCTCCTCCAACATGTGATTGACAAAAAATTATCTCCACTACACTGCAATGCCCCTGATGACCTGCATCTAGCTTTACCTTCCATACAGTCTGGATACTTCTACCCCGTCATTTCGTCGCATCTGTAATAAAAGTCAGTCAATAAAAGCAAAACATTTTTACTGTATATACGAGCTGTATATATCTGCAAGCCAAGAGCATTGTAAAAATGATATATGGAACGTTTAATAGGCTTACGCAGGTGACAGAATATTTAGGTCATGACTTTAGCAGCGCCTAGCTTGTTGCGTATTAGCTTGGGTGCACTGAAAGGTAATGGGGCTTTCAAAAACCTGGCACTAGTTCAATTTCTGTGCCCATAAAAAGATGAGGAGAAATAGGAGATAGTAGAGACTAGTGTTGTCACGACACTAAAAATTCAACTAAGGAATAGACTCGATACTCAACACCGATTCTGATACTATAGTCATAATAAAAACGCTCTTTATTTAGACGATTTAGAATGTTATTTTCAACATTAAACAACAGCACTATTCACTATGTGTCTTATACTGGTTCTGATACAACTCGAGACCATTCTAAAGCTATTTAGGAAAGGGTTCATTTCTGTCTTCTGAATGTGACTTCTTTAGCATCCATACCTGCTCAAATGAATATCTAGTTTCGATGCTAGTTTAAAGCATTGATTAGCATGTGAGATTTGTCTGTGTAATCCCTCAGTCATCCAGGTCTGATCCCAAAATCGCAAAAGACAAAATTAAATCTGTCAACTGCAGAAAAACGTTGTAGGAGTGAAGACGTTTCACTGCTCATCCAAGCCGCTCTTTCAGTTCTGGTCAAATCACTGGTGGACACTGCCTTATATCTGTCTGAAGCGAGGGGCTAAACTACACTGAAACTGTAAACATCTATTGTCTCCAGTTTCGGCTTAAGTCTTTAGGGACTGAGCAACACTATAGACCAGTACAGCTCACCTAGACTTTTTATTTTTTTTAATCCATAAAAATCATATTAAAGGAAATATCAGAATATACTGCATTTTTTTCACACAACTACCTGTATTTTACATATCCGTTCGTATTTTTTCTTTGACGCATTGAATAAGCGACTGGGAAAATCCCCCACCTGCGCTCTCATTGGTCATCTTTGAGGGACAGCAGAGGCAGATTACCGTAATGACAGTAAAATATCTAAAGAGGCCCATGCTCTGCTTTGAGATGCCGTTTGAATTTACATGAAGCACAACAGGTTGCGGAGGGTACGGTAATAGAAAGTCCACAACTGCGAGTCGGTGACAATAGCATCCACCTTTAAAGGGTTAACGCTGGGTGTAGTCATAAAGGTTTGAATAGGGTATTCAATCTTTAATGACCCTGCTTATTATTGGAGACAATAGCTCTTCTAGACAAGAACTGAAGAAGCGTCTTGGATGAGCAGCGAAATGTCTTCATTCCTACAACGTTTTTGTCCAGCTGACAGAATTAATTTTGTCTTTTGATATTTTTGACAGCCCTAGTAGAGACAGTACATACAAGTCTCAGTTAGCAATGAAGGTTGAAACCATGTATGCAAAACTATTTTCTTCGATTAGTGTGTTTTAGTTACCATGGTGACTTGATAGACTTTTCCAGATGCACTGCAATATTTTGAGAGATACTGTCAAATAACTCAAGCTGTAAAGTGCATAGTTTTTCATGTTTGTCTAATTAGCACTAATGAAGATTTAACATAATTTTACATCAGTTTTCAGTGACAGAAATACAGGAAGTAGCACTGAGTTCTAAAAATTGATGCCTCTACTTGTGTCAACCCAGAAAATTCTATCCAAAATGCTGGAACAGTTTAAGGAACACATTTTCTGACAGATTAACACCTGATTTAACAAAATAAAGGTGTTACCATTTATTTTATTGTCAAATCAAAACCTGTGGTGTAAGGAATTACTTCTACTTAAGGTAAATGTTAAGTTTCTATGTAGCGCTTTTCCATCAAGGAACCAATCACCCATTCACACACACCACTGTACGCAGACACTGGGGGTGAGATGAGTTAAGAGTCTTGCCCAAGGACCACAACAACAGCATTTGTCTGTGAGAGCTGGAATCGCACCGCCAACCTGTGAGTCAGTGGATCTGCCAACGACGTTTATGTCAAGAGCGGGATTCGAAACGTCAACCTTCAGAACAGGGACAAACGCTCAACCAACAGCGCTACTGTCGCTACATATGTCATATCCACTGTGCCCACGTCTAACGCAAAAAAGTAAAAATGATAACCATTAACCAAAAAAAAAAAACAAGAAAAGACAAGAAAAGACAAGAAAAGACTAAATATGATGTTGTTTTTTTTTACCAATGTTTTAGTGAAACTTTTTTTTTTTTGTTACATCTAATTTTATATTTGGATCGTGACTTTCATTTTATCCATGCCGTCACTCGTCAGTTAGGATATGGAAGGTGATGGGAAGCCTCACAAAGGAACCGCTGGAACATCCGTCATCACTCCTGCTTTCACTACAACACTAGTAGAACCATGTGAGCCGCGACAAAGGGATGAAAAGGAACGCCGGAGCCGGCTTTGAACGCATCATATCAGTGGCAGCGCTATAAGACGCCGAGCCTATTCTGCGATGTTTACACGCCTCCCATCACTCATGCAAATTGCCAATCACGCGTTTAATACAATAACACAAGACCCGCGCCAAAGCTATATCATATACTTTTCAAATGGAAAGCCTTTGTGAGGCGTTTACGTGCAGGCAATTTGAAGGAAAAATGGATTTTCTCGGGAACGCTTTGATGCCAGGCCCCCCGTTGTTATTGTACGAAGGGTACAAAAGATGTATATTCCAATCCACAGAGTCAATTTTGACAAGTGTGAATGGGGAGAGCGTATCTAGATTCTAGGTTGTCTCGCGCAGCTTCGGCCTGGGCTGAGATCAAAGAGCCAGAAGACAACTCGGGTAAACAAGACCTGAAAAGCTCAGGGGGCAGTTTTGGGTAGTACAGGTTTTAGCTAGCGGCAGTGCAATTTAAGTTGAAAGTCAACAAATAAGAAAGAGAATGAAAAAACTGTATTCTCGTTCAGGTTTGGAGTCAGAACAATAGAACAATAGGGAATATATATATATGAGTTTGGGATTGGGATATAAATAAATGCTAGCGTAGTTAGCAATGCCATTACAAAATATTAAAATTAGATTTTAAAAGGTACAGTGTGTTTTTGTTTTTTTCTAATGGAGGGTTAACCACCTACTTGTCTCCATGGAGGTGTTGTATTGCTTTGCCTGTATATTTCATAGTACGGCATTAAACTCCTCTTCCCCATGGAGACAAGTTACAAGTTCTACAGGTCTGGGAGAGATAGTAAACTTAAATGTAAATGTAAGAGATGGATTATTATTTGGTGGCACTGTAAACTTTGGGAATAATCATTTGTTTTAGTGAAAGGGTCCATGATCGTTCTGTCCACACCAAGTATCTGCTAATTTACCGTCATCTATCAAAGTTTTCCCAAAGTTTATACACAAAAAAATCGAATTATTGTTATGCATATCTAACACTTTTTCGGTTTATAATAGTTTGAAAGTTCTGTGGGCTATGGTAACTGCTAAATTTACCGTTTCCAAATACATAAAAATGCAAATAGTCAGTTTTGGGGATACTGCCTATAGCAAAGTAGTTTCGCATTAACTTAACATAAACATAAACTCTTCCATTCATGGTTTGCAATTGTAAAATATGCTTATAAAATAATGCTTGTAAAATAATTTACTAAGGTTAAGTTTATAATACACTACTCCCAAGTTGTCTTAATAATGCCTGTCTTAATAATGGATAATAGTTTAATAATGTAAAAATGAATGTTTCACGCTTGTTTAGTAATGAAGTTGTTACTAAACAAACTTAATTATTACCCTTTAAAAAAACTAACCCCTTAGGAGTTATTGTGCTTGTGTCTGCTATATAATTATAATATTTGACACCGTGGATCATTATGTTATAATTTGCACATTTTAAATCATAATATTCATCTAAAATGACTTGATAAAAGAATCAAGTTTGCAGACTTCCCTGTGAGAAAATTGCAATGCCCAATGGGAGCAGACGTCTTAACAAGAGCAGAGCAGCTGTCAGCGCCGCTGATGGATCGCTGCAGATCACACTAGTGAGTAGCAGATTTTGTTGTTTTTTTTTTCATTTGAACCAAAATGATGACGCAACGCTGCCGAAATCCTACACGTATCATGGAGTAAGAAAACTGCAGAACAAGGTAAATACAGAGCAGTGGGCATGTGCCGGGTTGGTGAAAACAGGGATTAATTTGGTAATATGGCGTCTTGAGAATAAGTGATTAAAGATTCCTCAAACATGCTCCAAATACAAGAGATGCAAACCCTGCTCAGGTAAGAGTAAAGACATGTTTTTAGTGCAAAAATAATTGTATTATTTTATCTTTTTTTTGGCTCAAAAGTGAGACATAGCTGGAGCCTGAATAGTTAACAATGCATAAAAAGGATATATGACGTTATAAGATTAATTAAGGTGTATTTATTATAGGTAGAGCAAGAGTAAAAAAACAATGTAATAAATAATATAACTTTTACTTAACTTTGTTTTTACTTTAGTGGTGGTCCGTGCTCTGCAAATACTTCTACAGTCAGTTGAAATGTGATCTGTGTAAGGTGTCAAACTCAGTACCTCATTTCCATATCACTCATTGTGTTTGTGTTTGGCCTCTTTCTGACAACTGCCGCCTGTGTACACATCTACACCATGAAAAATGAATCAACCCAGCTCCCGAAGACAAATTATTTCACGGTGCAAAAACTAGAGCTGAAACTCCCGGCCTACCCCGCTGATATTAATATGCATGCCTTTTCACAAACCCAACCAGAGTCAGCAGTCTATTTCGAGCCCTCACTTGTGGTTATTTGGGACTGTGTGGTTGATAAAAAAGCAAAACCGTATGGGGGCTTTGGCAATCCAGAAGGGAGGACAAATGAACCAGATAAAGAATGAGAAATGATAAACAACGCGGCAGGCAGCAGAGAGATGACCGTGGGAATGGCATCTGAGACTATTTGAATAGCGTTTAATAAATAACTTTGTGAACTGCCTGCACCTGGGCCAGTCTCCAGCTAGCGTCGAAAAGCTAGCTAGTCTATTTGGTGGATTGACTCGCATTCAGTACATTCCGCTATTTGTGGTCTTTGGTATGCTGCGGTGAGACACACAATTGGCGGCTATGGGAGGTAGGGAAGAGAGAGGGAGGTGAAAAAGCATAGAAAAAGAAAGAATAAGGAGTTTAAAATGAGGATGGAGGATAGGTCGGAAGTTCTATGGTGGAATTTGCTGTTTGACTGTGAGATCGCAGACTTTTGGACCTGGTTTATGGTTAATATCTCTGTAATTACTGGGAATATCCACATGAAACAAAAGCTGGCACAAAGTTCACACGTCTTCTGTCGTCAGCACATAAAATAAAATGATCTTTTCTCATAACAGCTTCAGAAAGTGGTGCCATTATTCAATCTCAAATACATGATTGATGTCAGCTGAAAAGAGTTTGACCCATAAGATTAATATGGCAAGTTTGTGGAGCCAAAACCTGTCATATTAATTCCTAAGAAAGTCCTAATAAATAACGATATGGTTCAACATTTGTGGATTTCTATTTCTTTCAAAAACAGTGAATTTCCCATAGAGTTATGTAAGATCTGGTCCTTCATCTGAGATTACAGAGGTGGGCAGTACTGAGTTACATTTACTTGAGTATTTTTTTTAAACAAATGCCATTTTTGTGTCTATCCTTTGAAAATGCCAGATTTTGTGCTTTACTTGTGCTTTGTCCTTCATATTAGATCCTGTTAGATCCCGGCAATTACTTTTTTACTCTTACTTGAGTCATTTCTTGGACTTGCGTAATATTATTTTCAAGTAATGGTACTCTTACTTAAGCACACAAGTTTTTGGCTACCCCACCCACCTCTGTGAGATTATGACATCACTCTGGGGGGTTCTGCATGTATACCTATGGCAAAATGATCAGCAGCTGTACAATGCACACATTTGCAAACAATGCCTGATAACATTTTAGTCTTAAAAAAAAAAAAAAAAGTCATCAACAAAAAGGCTGAATGTAACAAACTGAAAAAATGCCAGCTACCCTGTAACCGTAATGTTATTTGAGAGAAACTTGCTCAACAGTACCAAATCAGCTCATTATGGTCAAATTGTGTTAAATTAAAACTCAGATTAAAGTCTAACTTGAGTAACAGAGTGTCAGACAGATCAGTGCCTCAAGTTAGCATCACACCCGTTAGAATGATGATGACGTCAGCTACAAAGTATCAATGTGGGAGGTAGCGAGAACGGATTGTATGTTAAAAAAGGTCAGAAAAAGAAAGAATAGAAAGGCCAGGGCTAATTGAAAGATCACATTCGAACTGAATTTATAGCAGCGTCTTGTGGGAAACAGAATCAGGCTGGAGGGAGAGTAAATGTTGCAGATAAAGAGAGCGTGCAGAGGAATGGCATTTGCAGACTAAATGAGGTTTTGCTCTGTGGCTGACCTCTAAAGTATTTCTACCAGCGTGGAGAGGGTACAAGAGTGTGGGGCTGGGTTTCTTCTACCAGGACTCAGCTGTAGACTGGCAAAATATAGGAGTTGCAGTGTGCACTAGTAGTTTGGGCTCTTGCAGATCTGGCTACTAATTGAAATCATGGACTATTTCAAACAATACTTCAATACTGTCGAAAAATGTAGATGAATTATAGCACATAAGTAGCAAAAAGTCTCAGATATGACTCCATGGCTTTTTTGTTTTTTTGGGGGTGTTTTGTCTCTCAACATACACTGCCTGGCCAAAAAAATAATAATAATAAATCGCCATGTGGATTTAACTAAGCAAATATGTGCAAGCCTCCTCCAGTTGGTCAGGTCTAGGTTCAGCAACAGTCTGTGCTCAAAGAATGAGGTCAGTGACTACCTGAATATACTGAATGACCAGGTTATTCCATCACTGGATTTGTTCTTCCCTGATGGCACGGGCATATTCTAAGATGACAATGCCAGGATTCATCAGGCTCAAATTGTGAAAGAGTGGTTCAGGAACATGAGACATCATTTTCACACAGGGATTGGCCACCACAGAGTCCAGACCTTAACCCCACTGAGAATCTTTGGGATGTGCAGCGTCAGACTCGACCATCATCAATGCAAGATCTTGGTGAAAATTTAATGCAACACTAGATGGAAATAAATCTTGTGACATTGCAGAAGTTTATCGAAACAATGCTACAGTGAATGTGCTGTAATCAAAGCTAAAGGCGGTCCAACAAAATATTAGAGTGTGACCTTTTTTTTTTTTCGCCAAAATATGCATTAATATAGCCATATAGTTGATATCACTAATATAGCCATAGAGTTGAATGGGACATTGTAAATTCAAAGACCGTTTTCTCCAAATGCATTTTTCTCCCACAAGGACATAAGGATCACTGCTTAAAGTAGCACCTACAGACACCAAAACTAGGGAAATTTGACCTCTGCATTTGACCCATCACTCGGTGCTGCTGCGGATGCAACCTGTCAGAAGCAGTGGACGCTCTGTGTCTGGTGTTTTTTTCTCATTAACCCAAAACATGCATAATAGGTCAAATCTGCCAGCTAAGGTAGTCGTGACCAAGACTAGGTCAAGATCTAGAGATGGGCTCCATGTTTGACAGGTTTCCCCAGCGGCATTGAAGGATGGGTCAAATACAGAGAAAACTTCCCAGCAGGAACAATAAAGTCTAAATGCCTAAAATCAACATTAAATCTTACACATTCACAATATATATATACATTCACAATTTGGGGGTGGTGGGTCTTGCCCAAGAACACAGTGGCACTATAAAATATTTGGAGCATTTCTGGTCATAAAACAACTGCTTCACCACAGACATACATCATTATTCTAACACAGGGGGCGTCAGACTCATTTTCACAGAGGGCCCTCATCAGCAAAATGGTTCCTTTTAAAGGGCCAATTTTAAATGTAAGACAGTACAAATGTAACTAAATGTAAACAAATAGAATGTAAAAGAAAACAATTCTGTATTTATTAGAAGTTACTAATATTGCATATGAATTTACATAGATATGAAAAAAATGTCTGTGTAACTGTGTATCTCCTGATAAACTGATATTTTATGATATACCTTTTAATTTACCTTGTCGCGGGCCAAATAAAATGACATTGTGGGCCACATTTGGCCCGTGGGCCTTGGGTTTGACACATGTGTTCTAACACATTCAGAAGGAAATGGGACTGATATGTTTTGCCCAAAAGCACAATATGTATATAGTGATCCATGGGAATAGAACCACCAACATTATGCTTTCTCTGTAGATAGTAGCACTTATTTGAACACAGCTTGGATCCTTATGAGTCCCCTCTCCAAACATTAGCTGGCAGCGGTAATAAAGCCCCACTCCCTCAGATCTGGGTTACTCATTATCTTTGCAAATATTCGCCCTGCTCTCAATTAACCAGTGTAGCATCTTTGTCTCACTGAACTTCTGTTGACTCTAATTAATTAAACTGCGTTTTCCCAACTTCCTTTCGCCTCCTTGCTAACCCCAGGCTACAAATTACGCCAAAAAAAAAAAAAAAAAAAAAAAAAAAAAACAATTCAACATTTTCATTATCACCAAACCCATTTCCTAAAACAACAGGGTGCGCTGACGAGAATTCCTAATTAATATCCTCATTAATTTTATAATTGCCTGCACCAAGTGATTAAGAGCAGGGCCAATCTTCAACTTTGCCTTGGTGCCAGATTGACGATAGGTTCTAAAAAATCCCAAATTTGCCGCGTTCCTCCCCACTTGTTAAAACCATCAAGTAATTAGCTTGTGCTTTGATGATAAATATGCCCCCGCAACACGTTTAGCTTAAGTCTACGCGACGTTCTAGATCACTGCGCGTTTTGTTGAGCCCCGGGTTATGCAATCGAGAACTAAAGAGGCTGCGTTATTGCGTCTTAATGTGGTATTGGACAGATTGCATTGAAATACGGTCGTTATAATCCAAAGTTGTTTGAATATGCATGGGTAGATAGACAGATATGGTTTGCGCTTTAACTGGAGGCTCGAAGCTGGTAATTGTTATAATACTTACACCAGATGTGCTTTGCTATACGATGAAATGGGGTATGAAAGTAGGATCTGTCCAGTGGTTTTATTTTATTTTATATATTATTTTAGGAAAGTAACAGATGTTTTGTGGTGGTTGAATGCTGAGATTCTTTTCAGTGCCTAGGTGTTACTACTACTTAGCGATACACCGATACTGGTATCAAATATCGATGCTGATTCAGAATAATTTGCTGGATCGGGTATCATGAAAAAAAAGGTAGTTTGCCCTCTTTGAGTGAGTGGGGAGTCTCTGCCTCAAGTGGAGGAGTTCAAGTATCTCAGCGTCTTGTTTCACGAGTGAGGGGCGGATGGAGCGTGAGATGGACAGGCGGATCGGTGCAGCGTCTGCAGTGATGCGGTCGCTGTATCGGACCGTTGAAATGGCTGGGATGGGTTTCCTCCGCAGGGTGGCTGGGCGCACCCTTAGAGATAGGGTGAGGAGCTCAGTCACATGGGAGGAGCTCGGAATAGAGCCGATGCCGATGTTAACAGGTCCTATATTATGCAAAATGTACTCTTTTTGAGCTTTTAGCCATGCTGTAATGCTGGTACATCCTCAAAAACAAACTCGTAGTTGTGTTTTGTTTCATTCAAACGTGTTTGAGTAACCCATTATTATTAGTGTGTCTTAGCTTAATTGTTCCATGTTATGATGTCATGAAGTGGTAGTTTTCAAGTTCAAACAGCTCCTTTTACCTTTAGTTCAGTAGAGATCGGTAATTTCAGGGCTGAAATGATCTAAATGATTCTAATTAAGGTGTGTGAGTTTAAAAACATGGTGGAGCATTTCCTGTATTGCCACATGACATCACAAGGTGGAACCGACGCAATAGTGCAGGGCTTCTCCTATTAAACGTGTGAATGAAACAAAGCACACTCTGTGTGTTTTTGATGAGGAAACATAATAACATAGAACAGAAAATAGTCGTTTTTTTTTAAAAACATCTACAGGCCTTGGTGTGTGTCTTGTTTGTCAGAGCACAGACTGTTTTGCATTCAACATACGCTACGCATAAATATTGGATTAAAAATACAAATCCAGTGGGCTCAATTCTAAGCAGTCCCAGTCTTATAGAGACAGAAGAAGAAAAAAGAGGAATAGATGGGGGATGGTTGCTGGTTTAATCCCCTGGGTAGCCTTATCGTGCAGGTGTTTTGCAGACGCAGCTCTCCCCGTGAACTTTGAAATCGGGCATTGCTTTCATGTGCGGGGATAAGGTAGATGCTCGGGTTTGTGGCAATAAAAAAATTTATAAAATAAAAAGTGCCACAAACAGAGCAGGACCCAGACACATAGCTTCACCTAATACCCAATCCCCATGAGCTCCCTGTCAGCCGGTCGCCATATTGAAGATATTCAACATAACCTGTATGTTGATTTGTTTTAGTGCATGTGTGGGTGAAAACAAAGAAAAAATAAGAACTACACAATACATAGTTGCCGTTTAATTTCAACCATATTTCAGTACGTAAGCTATTTATAGATGAATGGGAAGGTACTTGGTTCAAACATTGCTCAAGCTGATGTGTTTGTTGTGTCCCTAAGCAAGATATTTAACCAATATTTCCCAACCACAATATATTCTAGCTGTGTTAGAAAGGGCATCCAGCACAAAATATGATAATGATGATATGTAAAAAAGAGTTTTGCTTTGATTTAAATTGCACTTATGAGCATATGAGAAAGTTAAACAGTTGATTATTAATGATGCTGGTAGCTGCAACGGCTACTACTGTAAGTTTAATACTTTGCATTCAAAATTGAAGGAAAAGCAATAGCAGCTTGAAGGCTTGATTCCCGTTTAGTCCTTCGGCAGGACACTTTACTCACCTCGTCTAGTATGAATGTAGCGTAGGTGTGAGAGTCTTGGTAGTCGGAAGGGCCGATGGTGCAGTTAGCAGCCTAGCTTCCAGTAGTCTACCGCAGAACAGCTGTAAAGCACATGACAATTCTCAGATATTTAAGGCATTTCTATGGACATAAGCAGGAAAAGTTACATAGTGCATCTTTAACATTTTAACTGAAGTGTAGTCACCACATATCTATACGATACATGACGAGAATTTACAATAAAAGTGACATTTGCAAGCTATTGATACTTTTACACTGACGCCATCCACATTCATTGGAGGTACTGTTCTGTCTGAAGCTGTTACTCAAGTTAGACTTTAATTGGAGCTTTATTTTAACACAATCTGACCAGAAAGAACGGACTTGGCTGGAACTACAAGAGGTGAGTTGATTGGTGCTGTTAACCCAAGTCTTTCACACATAAAATTACAGACACAAGCTAGCCAGCATTAGCCAACAGTTTTTCAGTTGGCCGCTCTCACCTTTTTTTTTTTGTTGAAAATCAAACACTTAAACAAGACGATGAACAGTCATATTGATCACAGGCTCCAGAAAATGTGTGTGTTGTGTCACCATGGTAACTGCTGAACATTCCGGCATAGACATACATGCAGAAGTAGCAATAGTTAACCAGTTTCTTTGTATTAAAAGGCAAACTCTGACTCCCACCAATCTTCACACACGTTACCTAATTGAGACCAGGCAACAATAGGACTCTTCAATATAGATTCACTGAGGTGGTCAGTCTGGCTCTGTGCTCAGGGTTGGGTTACGCACAGTAGAGCCATATCCTGGTCAGGTGACAAAGGTGGACATTTGAAGTCAAAATATGGATCTGGTGCTTATTATCCATTGTAAAGAGTACCTAACTGGTGGATACTTATTTAGACCTCTGTATTCACAAGGGGTAATTTGCAATATGTAATCAGCCCAACTACGATTGTGATGCAAACTCTACCTGAAAGATTGGTTTGAACTACACGAAGTATAAAAAACAGTCTAATTGGCGAATTCCAATTTACTATTATTATTTTTTAAATTAAAAAAAAATCTTGCTTGTACTGAGCTTCGTTAAAAATATATATAATATAAACATATAAAGCCCACTCACAGTAAGACACAATATTTTTAGGTTTTTTCAGTTAAATAAAAACACCAAAAATGAATTTCATTTTAGTAATTTTTTTGCAATATAAACTTACATACTGTGGCTTAACACTGTAAATTGTGTAATAATGCCAGGTGATCGCTGACATTACACAAGACACTATTAGCCTGGAGTCTCCATAGTTTATAATAGGTGAGTTTAATCATTGCACCCTGTCTAAAGCACTCAGAATGTGGTTCTGTTTCTATGACGCCTTTGCACTTTGTGTCTCATTGCACTTTGTGTCTCATTTGCACTTGTGCCGAGTTGTCCATATAGTACGAGCCACCTGACCACTGAACTGTTTTCTGTGTTGCGTGTCTTTTTATGCTGGGATCTGTGACTGCATACGGAAATGGCCCCTTGGGATAAAATAGGGTTTTCTAAACTAAACTGAAGTCTAAAAATGTAAGCCTTTTGGACGACATTTTAGACTCTCAATGTGCTTGCATGTAATGTAAAATATAACATGCTGGCTACTGTGCCCTCACACATTCCCTCCATTTCCTCCCATTGTACCATTGATTCACTACATCCTTGAACGGAGCCAGCTGTGCCTCAAACCGCAGTCACTAACAGTGCTCGCTAAAAAAGCCACCAGCTCCCCTGAAGTCATTTCAATTGTCGATGACATTTTACCTCCACCCAATTAGCTAGCATTAGCCCCTTCCCCAATACACCCAATAAGGATCTCTGTTACGTTCCCCCACTGGTCCGCACACATGTTCCTGACTTCATTACAATTGAATACTGCATATGGATTTCCTCCTGAAATTCAGCAGATTGTAAAAGCCCTGATGGACCCCATTGCCCCCCTAACAGTCAGTAAGTATCGAATGTCCGCCAGTTTTTTAATGGTCCAGTATATCATTGGCGACATTTGGATTTGGTTAGAAAAGTAACCCCAGTTCCCCCCGAGAGTTAACCTGTTTTACCAGATTCTTCTACGCGTGAGTTGTCCCCAGGCGCAGTAAGCTAACGGAAGGCAAAATAAAACTATGCTAGCATGATTAAAAGACACATGATGCATTCTTGTGGCTTTAATTCCCTTTTAAACATGCTTTTGGTCTCCCTGGAATAAGTATTTTGTATTTTCTAACTTAAAACAACATCAGCAGCCAAAATGAACACTAACATAAAAAATAAACAAATGAAACCCTTAGGTAACGTGAATGCTATGCTAATAGAGCCATACATACATTGTGAACACAATTTGACCACGGAACAAATTCTGAGCAGGCTTATGGACTTAAAGTGGGATTAAACACCTAAACTCCGCCCACAACCACATTTCAAATAGAGCTGCTAAAATGTGCAGTATACTTGATGGACTAAAGGGGAGAGATGTCAAACTCAGATTCACAGAGGGCCAAAATTAAAAACTGATTGAATCGCAGGCCAAACAAAATATGCATTGAACATTTTCAACAACATCTGCATGTTTTTCAGAAGGAATGGATTAAACTTGAGTGAGGCGACAGGTAGCCGATGCTAATAAGTGTCAACAGAAGTGGTGGGGGCCCGAACTGGGCCAGCTCTAATACATAATTAATATAATCTCGCAGGCCAAATATATTTATATCGAAGGCCAAATTTTGTAATCGGAAACACCTGGCTGTTATCAAGGTAGTCTTGTGTGATATCACCAACTACTTGAAATTGCACTAACCACAGTAGTCAAGACACACTTTGATCGAGATGTTTTTGGTCCAGAAAGCTGCTAATTTACCTAGTACGTACTAAAGTTGCCAAAAAGTAACAAGGAACAGTAGATAATGCTATAAAACACCATATATACAGTTTACTAGACAAAAAACGTTTTAGTTTTAGTTCCACTTAAAAAATTGCACAGAAGTCCAGATTTTACCTGTGATGCAATAATCTGGGCAAAATGCAAATGGAGCATTTTTGAGTTCTCAGAGAAGACGACTGTAAATTAATAGATTAATGAAACAAGTGTGAATGAAGCAAGTACAACTCCAGGTATGTTTTTGAAGAGAGTACAACAGTATAATATGGTTAAAAGCTCAAAAAGGCTAATTTTGCATGTGTTTTTTGACTTTTTTTTTTTTTTTTTTTTTTAACAGGATCATCTAAGATGAATTGTCCCCAGGTGCGGCAAGCAAACAAAAGAACTAAAACTACTAGCTATGGTTACTAGTTAGCAAATGTTAGCGTGTGTTACTAGCTTGGTGTTTATGTTCCATATTCTCTAATGGTAATGGGTGGTTCGGAGGTTCAGAGCGCAGCTAAGAGAGCGATCACTCAGAATGGTGTATGGTGGGAACACGGCACATGCTTTATCGAGCGAGACGAGTGTGTGAGAGAGAGGGAGGGAGAGGGAGATGGAAAGATGGAGAGATAGAGAGAATAGGGAGGTGTGAGAGAGTGATGGAGAGAGAGAAATGGAGATCAACTAATCCAACTAAACAAAAAAAAATGTAATTCAGTATATCGGTATGTATCACTATGATTCACACTTTTTTTTCTATTTACCGGTATAGGGCAGCAGAGACAGGGGATGAGAGTCTAAAAACCAACAGGGGGTCATGTCACTGATAAAAACAAGAAGTGATCTGCAGCGATGGGAAGTTCATGACCAAATTGGCTCCTCTGAAATGTTCCTTATGGCAATTAGTTTAAATGTATGCATTTTTACACTGTTTTACACACAAAAATAAGAAGCAGAACAGGCAACACTAATAAGAAGTTTTGGCAACGGAAAACATGTTTGGCACCATAATACACCCCAGTTTCAGTTTAAACAATTGAGTCAAATCTTAGCCTTAGTCCTTTGTCTGTGTTATTACTTTGTATAGGTCCTTGCATTATTGCTGGGCTTTAGATGACATCACAGCAGTCTATAGGCCAAGAATATTGAATACAGATGGAGGGCAGATAAAATGAATGTTGTTAAAATGCAGACTTTGACCTGAAGACGTGAATCGGTCTAGTCGTTCATAGAAATGATTAGGTTCAACATTGATGAATTTACCTTCTAGGCCAGGGCTGTCCAAACTACGGCCCAGGGGCCAAATGCCTCAGACCAATTTTTGTCGGCCGTCATGCCTCCTCCTAAACTGCCCCAATTGATCAGGAAGTATTTTTACTACAAATTGAAGAGATTCTACCTCTGTCACCTGAGTAAACACATTGCATTGTGACACAGACCTAAAAATAATCTTCCAAGTCTTATTAAAGGTACAACGGCTCTTCAAACTGTGTTAAATCCACCATTTTGACTCCCTGTATCAGCACTGGTTTGTGGTTTGCGGACCACCCCTGTTCTAGGCTCTTTTGGAGACAATCACTTGACCACACTTTAGTAACACCAGAGCCTCGTTAGAAAACATTACCACATATAGCACTGTTGCTCGTAGATGATTAATGTTAACGATTAGCATCCAAATCAGCATAGACGCTAACGACCACGTGATCAAAATTTCTTCATTCTAACAATAATGTAGCAAAGAAACAGCGGGCCACAGCAGCTTGACAGTGAAATATTAAAACTGGAGCAGGGAGTTAGATATTGGCTAGTATTAATCTGTGCCAAATGTAGCAAACATATAAGCAATAACCATTTGTCTGCGCTGTCTACAAACGTCAAAAATGCGTGTTTTATATTACTGTTCTTTTAAAATGAATGTGATCGAACATTTATATCAGTACCAGGCTGTGTTCTAAACTTCTGCAATGGCCTGTGTAAAATGAGTTGTCACATTGGCTTCTGTCGTATAAATATATATATATAAAACAAGGCATTTCATTTTTACTCTTTGGAATGAATAGATCCAAAAGATTCAGATCCCGTGAAAGAACTGGAAATCAAATGACAAGTTTTGAAGCCTGGACGATTAAAATGTTTAAGCACCTCTGCCCACCCACATAAGTCATCATCATTTTTAGAGATCACAGGATTTTAAACAGTATAAAACAAGAATACTACTGAGACAATAGAATTTAATACACATATTTAGTTGTTTTTTTATACATATATTTACAGTATGGGTTCATTTTTTGGAGGTGGCCTGCATGATTCTACGTAAACAGAGAGTTAAACCCTATACTTCGGAACATTCTTCATGGACATAGGTAAGTTTTATTTCACACTGTGGAGGATTATCGCCAAAGGAATAACATTTCCATGGAAACAAGCAGGAGGAGGCCAAATAAGAGTCAGGTTTGTGGAAATGCAAGTCTACTCATGATAAGGATGCAATAAAAACATTCAAAATGAAAACAAAACAACAAAAAAAACTTTAATTTTAATCTATTTTTTTGGCTAAAAAAGACATACTATGGCTTTAAACTATGTCTCTAGAGTACAAAAATCCAAGACTTTTGAACACATTTCTGTATTTAGTTATATTTTTAAATCCTATACTATTAGTTTCGAAGCCTGAATGATGCTTACCCAGTGTCACCAGGTAACTCCTAAGACAAGAACGAAAGGGGCGGTCGACAATATACCAAACACACCAACCATAGCTACACAGAGAGCGACTATTTCATTACAAACCTCTCAAAATCCTGACAACTCCAGTGTCTCCAAGTATTGCCCAAATCCAACGGGCATTTCATAAAGTGTGTATTTCCCCCACCACCGCTGCGGTCCGGAGCTATACATATTAATCCCTGCACGGAGAATGATACTTTCTGTAATGTGCGTGCCAAACTAGCATAGCGCAACGTTCACTGGCTATGATTTGTGGCCCTGTCAGCTTTAATGTTGTCTCATGAAAATTGGTTTTAGTGCGGGAGTACGCTGGAGAGATTGTGAGGAGAAAAAAACTAAAGACAGGACAGCCAAATGCTGGATTTAAAGTGGCTGTACTCGATTTTTATCCACTTGTATTTGTGCAAAATTTGTCCCAGTACAAATATATCAGAGGGTGGGTTTTCAGTTTACATTTCCTTGACTTACTTGAAGAAATTGTACTTTTCTTGACTAACATTTTTATTGAAGTAACAGTACTCTTACTTGAGTAAAAGTTTGGTTCTCTCTGTGAGTAAGTCTACGAGTGACAAAAGCTTTATGTTGGCCATATTAAATGATTTGAACAATTATATTTCTTGCAACGTTCTTTGAAAGTACCAGATTTTGTTCTTCCCAATTACAGTAACTTCAAACGATATAAATCAGATGTTACGTCCCAACAGTTACTCTACTTCTATAGTAGTTTTCCCAAATACTTTTTTATATTTATTTGAGTATTTCTTGGACCACCACTTTGTATTTCTACTAGAGTAATATTATTTTGAATCAATATTCTCTTACTGAGTACAAATTTTTGGCTACTCTACCAATTTCTAACAATACAATATAATTGTATAAGCAGCTCTTGAGGTCAAAAATAGATCCACTGTGTGCCATGTGCATCAAATTAGAAAGCTGTTAATTTGTATCAGAAAATCCAACGTTAGCATACTAGTTGGTGGTAGCAACAGCATGATGGCAAAACTTCGCCCATTTCCTCTGAAAGTTGTAAAAAGCACTTATAAAGTCATCGCAGTGAATAATTAGGATACTTGAATGCATAAAATAAGTGAGGAATAACTTTGGACCACTGCAAACTGTTCTGTTTAAATTCTGTTTTTTTCACATTTTTAAGACAGTAAAACCCCTGGTACAGCGCCTTTTAAAACTAGCGTGGTCGGGATGGAATGAGCAGAAGCTAGCGGCTAGCTTATGTCGCGACCTTGAACTCGAAAGGTCGTGACATGGCTCATGGGAAAATAACACATGGCCAAGTGCCAATAAGGAGGTTATTGGGGTTGTGTTATGGGCAAGAAGTCTTATATTACATTGATTTGTGTGGTGTTAAACTCATCTCATGCTACTGTTAACTACTTTAATTCAAAGGTCAAAACATTTTTGTGAAAAGGGTAGCCTCAGCGTAAGACTTAATTCACTTTTTGGAGCTTTCTATAATGTTTAACACTGTTCCCTCACTAAAAAAAAAAAAAAAAAAAATACATAGAATTCCTAAAGATGTTCAAGATGTCACTCATGCATCTTTGAGTAATCCTGTGATTCTCCTGGGTCATATTCGAACCCACCTTACACTTAGCAGTACGATTCTGTCCAGTGCTCAGGCCCATTAGTAAAAATGAGTAAAATGATACACTGCAGCTTCACAAACCTGATGCGAAGTGCTGTAGTTTCATTAGCAGAACGCAGACGGCGATTGTAATGGGATAGCGCTCTGAAGCAGGGGAGTGACTTAGCATGGAGAGAAAAATGGAGGATTTTTATTGATTTTATTTTCAAATCAATAAAAGGTAACACGGCGATCTAAATATATTACGTGTAAGCAGTTATTACCCCAAGTGTAACACCCCCCTTTAAGTAGGTCTTAAGCTTGAATCATTCTAAAAAAAACTATTTGTTCTTTATGAATTAAGTCTTTGTTCATGTTGTTTATGGCTGGTTATGGTGCAGTCAAATAACTACACACAGTGAGTCAAGCCCCAAAATATGCACGTCTAAGTCAAGTCCAAGTCCTATGCTTTGAGTTCAAGTCCCCCCCCCCCCCCCCCCCTTTCAAGTCTTTTTTACCACATTATGAAGCACATATATGCAGTTAATATTATTTTTGTAAAACTGTCCTATAAAAGTACTGTAAGGAGGGACATGTTCCCAGTTTCTTTTTGTAAAATTAACCATGATGTTTGTCAGTCCCTGATGATATTTTTTTCCCTCAAATGAAGCCATATTTGTTTTGATAAAGAACAGACATGCGTGCCCTGATTGGTGCTCTACCTGTCAATCAAGCCCATCTGAACTCTGATTGCACCAGTGGCCAGACTCACATCTTCATAAAGTTGGGGAGATAGTTACCACAAAAACCACATACGCGCGACCTTAAAGTTCTCAACTAACCATGCAGTAAGCTGATTTTCAGGTACAATAATACACATCTGAACCCGAGCCCATTTTGTGTAGTTAGAGGTCGAGTAAGGTGCCATCTCCAGATATGATTTAAGATAAGCCTGTAGATCCTCCGTAGGCTCGACCGCGACGGCTCTCTCAGCTGACCAGCACCACCCCAGCCCTGACCACCTCCATGGGCATGATACCCTCCACAAACCCGACCCTCCCGCTACCACTGCTTGCAACTGCATTTTCCGCTCCAACGGACTCAATGTTTTGGAATTCTATTGACTCTGCCCGCGATCACCGATTTAAGTACAGAGAAAGAAATTGGGAAAATGGTGGTGGTTATTATAAGATGAGAGGGGCGAGGGGAGTTGGGGGTGCAGGGTTTGGCTGGGGGTTGGGTTGAGCAAACTGTGACGTGCGTGACCCTTTTGCTCCGCTGAAATGTCAAATCTATCTGACGTCTTTTTACTCAGTTGAAGTGTTATTACGTTACTCTGGCCCGGCACAGGACATTGGTGTCAATCAACTGCGATCGGTGCAATCAGATTTTGTATCTAGTACTAAAATAAAAAATATAAAAAATCTGCCATGATAATCTAACAACCCTTTACAACCGCTTATAATAACGTAATATAATGCTGCCTTATGTAATATGAATCCAAAATGAATAAGTTTGTCACTTCATTTTGTACTACAACCCCTTTCGCAATAATTTCATGCTCATTTAACACTCCACAGTTAGACAAAAATGCTCATCATTTGGTCTTAAAAATTTTTTTGTTTGACCTTCTCTACTGATTCTGGTATTTTTTTTCGAGATGTTGAACATTATAAACAGACAAATCAGCTGCCTTCTTCCCCCCGAGTTGCTCCACTAATGTTAGCAACAGGTTTGACTGACAGCGTTGCTAAGCCCCCCGCCACCTGCCAAACCAGCGGCACGTGTGAGCGGGAAGGGCGTTTAGCTCAAAAGATTCGCTCCAGATTGGCTCTTGTGGTTGCTTGATGATTGGAATGGCTCCAAATTCACCCCACCTATATAACTTCACTGGGATATACTTTTTTTTTCTTTTTTGGATGTTGTCTAGTTTTTTCAACTGAATTAGGAGCATTTTGCGCAACTGAATTCAAAACGACATCCAATTTTCTTCATTTAGGGCAGATTTTTATGCTAATTTGACTATTTCTCATCCATCCATCATTTTTTCTAACAGAATGTATTGATTAAATATTACAAACTTCAATTTGAATTTGAATTTGATCACAGTGAGCTACAGGACAACGTGCTGATTCAAGAGCAGGATACTTGAGGTTGCTTTGGGTTCTTTCTGTTCATCCCATTCACATCAATAGCGCAGAAGTAGCAGTACATGACTTGCCATTTGGGCATTCACTTGTAATACAAAATAAAACAATTCATCATAAGTTGGCACATGCAAACCTTCAAAATTTATTGCGAGCAAATATAAAAGAATTTTGCATATTATGACGTGAAAATATCCATACATGTAACACAAAAATGCCAAAAAAAAAAACACTAGTACCTTAGTTCAGAATAGTTGAAATGATTTTTGGATCAGCACATCAGAATAATCCTAAATCAGCTAAAAAAAACCTACAATAAATTTGGTGTTGACCAGCGTATTAGCCTCAACCGAACTTCATTGACTGGAGCCGAAATCTATGGAGGACATCACGTTCAATTAGTCCACTTCTTTGTACAGTCTAGGCGTTTTGCCCCAGTACATATAATTGTATAAGCAGCTCTTGAGGTCAAAAAAGTATCTTGGTGCTGTCTCCAATGAATTATAGAGGCATTTTTATTGTCCGGTAAACTCTCAGGGATTAGTTAGGATGCCTCGCGGATGGAAAAGGTAAGTGAAGAAGTAACCTTAGGCCACTGCAAACTGTTTAAAATGAAAACTACTTATGTTCTGTTTTCACATTTTTAAGACAGTAAAAATCCAATACAGTGCCTGCCTTAGGATATTAACATTAAAATTTATATGCTCTTTTTTATTTATATCCAAGGCAGTATAAACCATTGTACCAATCTTCACGACTGGGTGAGGGCGATACTTTAGAGTTAGCCGCGCTTAGTTATTTTTAGCAATATGGTTAATCCTAAATGGAGTGACATTAAGTGAAAGACATGGCTTGTAAAATACCAAGTAATAGCGACTGTGCCTGTAGTAATAAAGTCAATCTGCACCATTATAAACGAGACACTGAAATGGATTCAGCATACATGAGTTTGGGATTTAAAAACCTGTTAACCAACTTTCATGAAAGTAGCTGTATTTTAAAATAATGACCCTGCCGTGATCTGAACACGCAACCTTCTGATCTGGAGTCAGCCGCGTACCGTTGCGCCACAGGGCCTACCCACGGGACGTTTATCCACAGTTGTAGACGGGGTGGGGGGGAGGTGGCCCTTGAACATGTGCTGCTTCACAGTTCCCACGTTGAAGGCTGGGCTGCGCGTAGTCAGCCCAAATACGATTTTTGTTTTTTATAAAGGGTGTGGCTAATTGCTGAGATGTCTGGGATAGCACATATTTCAGGCATATTCACAGGAACTGCTCTAAAAACGAACAATGTGGAGTCTGGGTAAGGTCTATAGACTTTAAAACACGGAGAGGAGCACTTACTGTCAATTTGTAATCAAGAGTTTGTCTAGTCAGAAGAGGAGGTTTACTTCTAATTTGTGTAGTTGTATTCAGAT
>JAIEZT010001014.1:15000-24998 GCA_019594935.1 Periophthalmus modestus | reverse complement strand
ACATGACCTGTGTGACCTCAACATGACCCTGTGTGACCCTCACATATGACACTTTGTGACCCCTGACCCTCACATGGACCCTGTGTGACCCTCACATACCCTGTGTGACCCTCACATGGTGACCCTGTTGACCCTGGTGTACCCCCCTGACCCTCACATGACCCTGTGTGACACCTGACACCTCACATGAGCTGTTGCTGGGTACCGTACCTCCCTGGGCCTGAGAGAGCGGGAGGCTGGGGCTCTGAGAGGGAGAAGTTGTGGTTGAACACATGCCATGTATAAACACAGGTGTAGTTTCCTTTGTGGGCGGGGCAGTGTCAGAGAACAGGAAGTGGGCGGAGTGATTGACAGCGGGCAGGGTGTGGTTCAGACCGAGGGCAGTGGGAGAGAGGAGCTGGAGGAGCCTCCGAGTACTGTGGCTCCACAGAGCATTGACCCTGAAACTTTGACCCCAGCAGCACCCGGACCCCCTGTGGCCGGGCCTCGGAAACCCCGTCAGACACAAGACAGAGAGATGAGGGACGATTCAGTAATCTGTGGAGGAGAGATGATTGGACAGTTCAGTCTGTGGAGAGGAGTGTGTGAGATACAGAGGAGTGTGTTCTTTGTGTGTACAGGCTCAGGTTGATCTGAACTCTAATTGGACGTCACACTTTTTACACCTGATACTCCTTTGGATCAACTACAAATAAAACATCTAAGAAACATAAAAATGTGAGATCAGACTTTTTACCTGAACACACCACCTCCAGGCCCAAGGAAGAGGGAGAGGAGTCTGAAAAGAACGACACAATGTCTCACTGCAGACTTCTTCTCACAGACAGGGGAGAGGCCCCACATTGGACTCCGTGGAAAATCATCTCTCTCTTCTCCATAACAGCAGAGCCCACAGTCCAAGTCTCTGCAAAACAGCAGCTGTGTCCTCCAGGAACCAGTGTCCATTGGGCTCTCCACCGTCTCCACTCTCCTCTGTGTCTCAGCTCCACAGTCCCAGCACAGCGACTGGCCCCTCCCACCAGCCTGAGCGGCTCTGAACAGACAAGAGACAGAGTGAGCCCCGCCCCTTTACTTGAGCAGTGAGGCCCCGCCCCTTTACAGGAGCACCAAGGCCCCGCCCCTTTACCTGAGCAGGTGAGGTTGACAGCGGCTCCAGAGGAGCAGGTCTCTGAGCCGGAGCGGGGACAGTCCATCAGAGCAGACTCATGGCCCTCACAGTGGGAACGTCTGCTTCAGAGGAGAGAGCGCCCCCTGGAGGAGAGAAGGAGCCCCACAGCCACAGCTCCCTGCACAGCACCTCTGCCCCCTGCTGGTCCAAGGCCCCTTCACAGACCCAGGTCCAGGACTGGTCCCAGATCTGCACTGATCCTGAGCACAGACTGGGCCCCGAGACCAGACACGCACGAGTCTGTGGACACACATGTGTGACATCACCGCTCTGAGCCAATAGGACACACACATGTGTGACATCACCGCTCTGAGCCAATAGGACACACACATGTGTGACATCACCGCTCTGAGCCAATAGGACACACACAGGGCTGTGACATCACCGCTCTGAGCCAATAGGACACACACATGTGTGACATCACCGCTCTGAGCCAATAGGACACACACAGGGCTGTGACATCACCGCTCTGATACCTGGCGGAGTCCTCCGGTTTAATCCTTTTTTTAGTCCTGGTTCAGTCCTGGTTTAGTCCTGGTTTAGTCCTGGTTTAGTCCTGGTTCAGTCCTGGTTCAGTCCTGGTTCAGTCCTGGTTCAGTCCTGGTTTAGTCCTGGTTTAGTCCTGGTTTAGTCCTGGTTTAGTCCTGGTTCAGTCCTGGTTTAGTCCTGGTTTAGTCCTAGTTCACTTGTGAGAAGTGAATCTCTCTGTATTTTTCAAATGAAACATGACTCGAGTTTAAACTGGTCTTTGCTGCTGACAGAGCTGATCCTCCGTGAACATATTTAATCATGTTTTTAGCGTCTCTCTGGGTTTCAGACTTTAGTCGTTTCTCCCTGATCACAGACTCTTTTTGGAGAGTTTCTAAACTCACACACTTGGACTCGTCTCTGTGGCTCTGTGTCCACCAGGACTGTCCTCATGTCCAGAGACACACAGAGGACACGCCCCCTCTGTGTGAGGACACGCCCCCTTTGTGTGTTTGTGTGTGTGTGATACAGAGGAGTGTGTTCTCTGTGGAGTGGACATCACAATTTTTACACCTAATATTCTGCTGGAGCAACTAGAAAAAACATCTAAGAAACATAAAAATGTGAGATCAGACTTTTACCTGAACACTTCACCTCCAGACCCGAGGAAGAGGAGTAGGGTGAACCATAGACACAGTCTCTCACAGCAGACTTCTTCACACACTTAGGCGAGAGAGAGATCTCCACACTGGACTCTGTGGAAAATCATCTCTCTGTTCTCCATAAACAGCAGAGCCCACAGTCCAGGACTCTGCAAACAGCAGCTGTGTCCTCCAGGTCCCAGAATCCAGAGAGCTTCACCCGTCTCCACTCTTCTCTGTACCTCAGCTCCACAGTCCCAGCACAGCGACTGACCCCTCCCACCAGTCTGAGTGGCTCTGAACAGACAAGAGACAGAGTGAGCCCCGCCCCTTTACCTGAGCAGTGAGGCCCCGCCCCTTTACCTGAGCAGGTGAGGCCCCGCCCCCTTTACCTGAGCAGGTGAGGTTGACAGCGGCTCCAGAGGAGCAGGTCTCTGAGCCGGAGCGGGGGGACAGTCCATCAGAGCAGACTCATGGCCCTCACAGTGGAACGTCTGCTTCAGAGGAGGAGAGAGCGCCCCCTGGAGGAGAGAAGGAGCCCCACAGCCCAGCTCCCTGCACAGCACCTCTGCCCCCTGCTGGTCCAAGGCCCCTTCACAGACCCAGGTCCAGGACTGGTCCCAGATCTGCACTGATCCTGAGCACAGACTGGGCCCCGAGACCAGACGCACCGAATCTGTGGACACACATGTGTGACATCACCGCTCTGAGCCAATAGGACACACACAGGACTGTGACATCACCGCTCTGAGCCAATAGGACACACACAGGGCTGTGACATCACCGCTCTGAGCCATAGACACACACAGGGCTGTGACATCACCGCTCTGAGCCAATAGGACACACCACAGGACTGTGACATCACCGCTCTGAGCCAATAGGACACACACAGGGCTGTGACATCACCATTCTGACACCTGTTGCTGTCCACCAGGACTCTACTCCTCGTGTCCAGAGACACAGACAGAGGCCTCACCTCCTCTCTATGAGGACACGCCCCGTCTGCTGGAGGACACGCCCCCTCTGTGTGACCCCCTGCCCCCTATGGATGCGTTTGTGTGTGTGATACAGAGGAGTGTGTTCTTTGTGTGTACAGGCTCAGGCTGATGTAAACTCTAATTGGACGTCACACATTTTACATCTGACAGTTCTCTTGAGCATCTACACAAAAACATCTGAGAAACATAAAAATGCGATGTCAGACTTTTACCTGAACACTTTACACCAGACCGGAGAAAAAAAGAGGCTGAACCATATAACGCACTCTCTCACTGCAGGCTTCTTCTCACAGACAGGTGAGACTCTCCACACTGGACTCTGTGGAAAATCATCTCTCTCGTCTCCATAAACAGCAGAGCCACAGTCCAGGACTCTGCACACAGCAGCTGTGAGCTCCAGGTCCCAAGGTCCATAAGGTTTCACCCGTCCCCACTCTCCTCTGTGTCTCACCTCCATGGTCCCAGCACAGCGACTGGCCCCTCCCACCAGCCTGAGTGGCTCTGAACAGACAAGAGACAAAGTGAGCCCCTCCCCTTTACCTGAGCAGAGAGGCCCCGCCCCTTCACCTGAGCAGTGAGACCCCGGCCCTTTACTTGAGCAGTGAAGCCCCCCCCCCTTTACACTTTTGATCAAAAATTTTAAGACCAGTTGAAAAAATTGAAAGAATTCACATTTTGCACTGTTGGATCTTATGAAGGTTGTAAGTAGTGCTTCAAAATGCAAAAGAAGAAAATAGGAGTGAGACAAAAAAAAAAATAAATATATATATAGATATATATATATATATATATATATATATATATATATATATAATTGATTAAGCAGCTTATTCCAAACAAGCATTGTGAACTGCAGCATTGTCCTGTTAAAAAAAACTCAGTCATTACCACACAGACGATGGCCTTCAGTCATGAGGGACGCCCCCTGAAACATCTCCACAGCCAGCTGCCATTTTGACACCTCTGCACAACCTGAAGCTCCATTGTTCATTGAAGCAAAAGCCCCCCAGATCATGATGGCGCCCTCTTTCACTGTGCCGTGTAGGTTCAATTTTTGTCATCAGAGAATAAAACTTCTTCCACCTTTTAATTTCCCATGATTGCTGCTCTTGTGCAAAGTCCAAACGGGCAATTTTGTGTCGTTGAAGGAGACGAGATCTTTGAAGACGTTTTTTGTTCTTAAAACCCTTCTCTCACAGATGCCATCTAATGGTTGTGGAACTGCAGTTGGCATCAGTGAGAAGCTTAATTTGGGCCAAGGATCGTCCCGTGTCTTGACGGACAGCCAATCGGATCTTCCGGCTCAGGGCTGCTGAAATTTTTTTGAGTCTACCACACTGACTTTTTTTCCATAACCCTCAGAATCTTTTAGGAAGTTTAAAATGACTGTCTTACTCCGTCCAACCTCAGCAGCAGCAATGGCACACTACGAGAGGCCTGATGCAGCTCAACAATCCGACCACATTCAAAGAGAGAAAGCTTTTTGCCTTTTCCATCAGGAGGTCGTGACAGTGTGGATACCTGACATAAAATGACACTGAATCCACATCCTTGCGAAGATTTGGGCTTTAAAAGGCTGTGGTCTTAAACTTTTCATCAGCTGATGAACAGACTATTTCAATTTTAAAACATTTTCTCAATTTTTTTTCATTTTTTTTGTCTCACTCCCACTTTTTCTTTTTGCATTTTGAAGCACTACTTATGTGGTAAGACGCTGTTGAGGCCTGTGCTGCAGGCTCTTACCTGGTTTCCCGCCGTGCGTTCTGGTGCAGATATAAACGCTCCTTTTCTCGTTGCCCTGAGCTCTGTGGGCCTGAGCTCTGCGGACCTGAGCTCTGTGGACCTGAGCTCTGTGGGCCTGAACTCTGTGGACCTGAGCTCCGTGGACCTGAGCTCTGTGGACCTGAGCTCTGTTCGTCTAGCTGGTTTTTGCCCAGTACATGGACTGACAGGCAGTGGGTTTGGGCTCGGTAAACTTTTAAGGAATTGAACTCAGATTTTAAATATTGTAGTAATTGTTAATGAAATTAAAACGCTGTTTCCTTTTGAATATGTAAATTAAACATGATGTAAATTAAGTGGAACCTGGCTCTTTCATTTTGCTCTGCTCACACCTGTGTGCCTTATACTTAGGTCCTAGTCCCCAAATTAGATTTGGGGTGGCGTTGTTGCAACACTTATATATTTTTTTTAGTATTATCTCAAATTATTACCCCCTCGATTGCCACACTTAGAACCCTCGTAAGATCCAACAGTGCACATTTTAAATTCCTTTAATTTTTCAACTGGTCTTAAAATTTTGAACAAGAGTGTATCTGAGCAGTAAGGCCTCGCCCCTTTACAGGAGCAGTGAGGCCCCGCCCCTTTACCCGAGCAGTGAGGCCCCACCCCTTTACCTGAGCAGGTGAGGTGGACAGCGGCTCCAGAGGAGCAGGTCTCTGAGCCGGAGCGGGGACAGTCCATCAGAGCAGACTCATGGCCCTCACAGTGGAACGTCTGCTTCAGAGGAGAGAGCGCCCCCTGGAGGAGAGAAGGAGCCCCACAGCCCAGCTCCCTGCACAGCACCTCTGCCCCCTGCTGGTCCAAGGCCCCTTCACAGACCCAGGTCCAGGACTGGTCCCAGATCTGCACTGATCCTGAGCACAGACTGGGCCCCGAGACCAGACGCACCGAGTCTGTGGACACACATGTGTGACATCACCGCTCTGAGCCAATAGGACACACACAGGACTGTGACATCACCGCTCTGAGCCAATAGGACACACACAGGGCTGTGACATCACCGCTCTGACATCTGGTACAGTCCTCTCTATTTCTGCTATAGTCCTGGTTTAGTCCTGGTTTAGTCCTGGTTTAGTCCTGGTTTAGTGCTGGTTTAGTCCTGGTTTAGTCCTGGTTTAGTCCTAGTTCACTTCTTACTAAACACGTGAGAAGTGAATCTCTGTGTGTGTGTGGGATGAGAGACTAGAAAAAAATAATAATAATAAATAAATAAATAAAAGATTTTTACCTGAACACACCACCTCCAGACCTGAGGAAGAGGATGAATCAGAGACACAGTCTCTCACTGCAGACTTCTTCTTTACACAGTCAGGTGAAACTCTGCAGACTGGACTCTGTGGAAAACCACGTCTCTTTTCTCCATAAACAGCAGAGCCACAGTCAAGGTCTCTGCAAACAGCTGCTGTGTGCTCCAGGTCCCAGAATCCAGAGGGCTCCTCCACCCGTCTCCACTCTCCTCTGTGTCTCAGCTCCACAGTCCCAGCACAGCGACTGGCCCCTCCCACCAGCCTGAGCTCTGAACAGACAATAGACAGAGTGAGCCCCGCCCCTTTATCTAAGCAGTAAAGCCTCGCCCAGCCCAGAGTTAAATAAAAATTAAATTTTGTCAACTGGACAAATGTTTTAGAGCAGAGGTGTCAAAAGTGGGGTCCGCAGGCTAAACTTGTCCCTCCAGTGGGTCTAATTTGGCCTAGAGGGGGCGCTGAGATTTTCTGAATAATGTGTTCTGATTCAGTTCTGTCGTTAAAAGACTATCAGGAGAAGAAGGAGGCCAGTCCTGTTTATTTCCTCATTTTTACAGTCATTGTAATCACATGTTTCTTTGCAGAAGAACATTTTTCTGTGCAGACTGTCGTCAGGTTTGGCTCCACCCACTAATGTGTATTCACTTTGCCCGCTGGAGGCAGGAGCTAACTACACCCAAACAGTTGGCTCCTCCCTTCAGACACATATAAGACAGTGTCCACCAGCATCTGAGCAGAACTGAAGAAACAATCTGAGCAGAACAGAAGAAACAATCTGAGCAGAACAGAAGAGGCCACTGGGTCGAGCGTCCAAACATCTTCACTCTAAAACTTTTGTCCAGTGACACAATAGAATGTTTCTTTCTCTCTGGATCCCACCTGGACGACTGAGGGACACAGACACTGTGGCAGAGTGGTTATCCTGTGTCCCCCTCTCACCAGGAGGTTGTGGGTTAGACTCCTGATCTGAGTGGAGTGTGCATGTTCTCCCTGTGTTACTGTGGCAGAGTGGTTATCCTGGTGTGTGAGTGTCTTTACCTGAGCTGTTGTCTTCTGCCAGGAGCCCTGCAAACACAAAAGTCTGTCACAAAATGGCGGCTGTTGGTCACATGACACAGAGCTTCACACAAAATGGCGGCTGTTGGTCACATGACACAGAGCTTCACACAAAATGGCGGCTGTTGGGCTCATTAAAGCCACAGGCTGGTTTCATGAGTGTGATGGAAACAGGAAGCTCACTATGGCCCCGTCTGATCAGGCTGTGTTTGACTTTACAAACACTTTAATATTAATCAAATGTACATTTATTTTCACAAGTGTGAGACAGAGTTTCAGACACAGTTCCCCTCAGACTGAAGCAGCTGCAGTGAGGGGCCAGAAGACACTTTGACAAATAAACAGGAGGAACAAGTACTGCAACTTGATACTTAAGTAAAAGTACAGACACCAGAGCAAACAAATACTCAAGTAAAAGTATCACATGTAAAAACTCTTTATACAGAGGCGTCTAACCCAGAACTTGTCAAAGTGACACTAAGGTCATGATGTTGTTGATCTGTTTCCTAAAGTCGTGTATAAAGCAAAGTGCCATGTCTCACCTGTAAAACATCCAAAGAGTCTTTAAGAACAAGTCACTACAGCCTCAACGGAACAAACTCAGACACATTCAGAACCAGAGATATGAACGACCTCTGACCCCTGACCCCTGACCTCTGACCCCTGACCCCTGACCTCTGACCCTCAGCTCTGCAGTGAAAGTTCATTCATGGAGTCATCTGGACAAAGACCAGGATCCACAACAATAATGAGATTTAAGAAACAGATGAAACCAGCTCATGAAGTCAGTGTGAAAAGAAGAAAAGGACAGAAATGTGTTTGAAAAGAAAGAGAGTGATGGAAATGAAACACTGTGAAATGTTTTAGAATAAGTCTGTCATGTTTTATAGTCTGTGTTAAAGTTCAGTGAGGAGAAGCAGCAGATCACATCAGACGGCTCTTTCTGCTCCGTTTCATTCATGTCTCGAATGTTTCACTTTTTTACACTGTTCATGTCTTTTTATATTTTAGGAAATAAATCAGAGAAATAAATAAAGACAAACAAGTCTCACTTACCCAAAGTGTAGACGAACCAGACCAGGACCAGCGCTGCGAGAGCCATAACCAGGACTGAACCAGGACTGAACCAGGACTAGACCAGGACTGAACCAGGACTGAACCAGGACTAAACCAGGACTGAACCAGGACTGAACCAGGTCTAGACCAGGACTGAACCAGGACTGAACCAGGACTGAACCAGGTCTAGACCAGGACTGAACCAGGACTGAACCAGGACTAAACCAGGTCTGAACAGGACAGATCCAGGTCTAAACCAGGTTTAAATCAAGTCTAAAAGTCTACCCCAGGACTAGACCAACACTCTGACGTGTTTGAGAGTTTCCTGTTTTTAACACGTTCTTATCTGTTCATCGTTTGTAGTTTTCTTGCTAAAACTAAATATCGCCATAATCTCAGATGTTTTTTATGACTGAAATATGTGTTTGGATGTTCACATTTTAAAAGTCACTAAACCAGTGACGGAAACAACTAAAACACGACTAAAAGCTCCAAAAAATAAATTTCTGAAAATAGGTCTGTGTGAAATAAAATTTACGCTGTACTGTGTGTACTGTGTGTACTGTGTACTCTGTGTACTGTGTATACTTTGTGTACTGTGTGTTGTGTGCTCTGTGTGTACTGTGTGTTGTGTGTACTGTGTGTACTGTGTGCTCTGTGTGTACTGTGTGTACTGTGTGTGTACTGTGTGTGTACTGTGTGTACTGTGTGTTGTGTGCTCTGTGTGTACTGTGTGCGTTGTGTGTCCTGTGTGCTGTGTGTACTGTATGTGTACTGTGTGTACTGTGTGTACTGTGTGCTCTGTCTGTACTGTGTGTGTACTGTGTGTACTGTGTGCTCTGTGTGTACTGTGTGTTGTGTGTACTGTGTGTACTGTGTGTACTGTGTGCTCTGTGTGTACTGTGTGTTGTGTGTACTGTGTGTACTGTGTGTACTGTGTGCTCTGCGTGTACTGTGTATACTGTGTGTACTGTGTGTTGTGTGTACTGTGTGTACTGTGTGCTCTGTGTGTACTGTGTGTTGTGTGTACTGTGTGTATACTGTGTGCTCTGTGTACTGTGTGTACTGTGTGTACTGTGTGTACTGTGTGCTCTGCGTGTACTGTGTATACTGTGTGTACTGTGTGTTGTGTGTACTGTGTGTGTACTGTGTGCTCTGTGTACTGTGTATACTGTGTGTACTGTGTGTTGTGTGTACTGTGTGTACTGTGTGCTCTGTGTGTACTGTGTGTTGTGTGTACTGTGTGTATACTGTGTGCTCTGTGTACTGTGTGTACTGTGTGTACTGTGTGCTCTGCGTGTACTGTGTATACTGTGTGTACTGTGTGTTGTGTGTACTGTGTGTATACTGTGTGCTCTGTGTACTGTGTGTACTGTGTGTACTGTGTGTACTGTGTGTATACTGTGTGTACTGTGTGTTGTGTGTACTGTGTGCTCTGCGTGTACTGTGTATACTGTGTGTACTGTGTGTACTGTGTACTGTGTGTATACTGTGTGCTCTGTGTACTGTGTGTACTGTGTGCTCTGTGTACTGTGTGTACTGTGTGTGTGGTGTGTACTGTGTGTGTACTGTGTGTGTACGTGTG
>JAIEZT010001014.1:0-10000 GCA_019594935.1 Periophthalmus modestus | reverse complement strand
CTCACATGACCCTGTGTGACCCCTGACCCTCACATGAGGCTGTTGCTGGACGTACCTCCCAGAGAGAGCTGGAGGCTGGGGCTCTGAGAGGAGAAGTTGTGGTTGAACACATGCAGGTGGTAAACACAGGTGTAGTTTCCTTTGTGGGCGGGGCCAGTGTCAGAGAACAGGAAGTGGGCGGAGTGATTGACAGCGGGCAGGGTGTGGTTCAGACCGAGGGGAGCAGTGGGAGAGAGGAGCTGGAAGGAGCCTCCCGAGTACTGTGGCTCCACAGAGCATTTGACCCTGAACTTTGACCCCAGCAGCACCCGGACCCCCCTGTGGCCGGGCCTCGGAAACCCCGTCAGACACAGACAGAGAGATGAGCGGACGATTCAGTAAATCTGTGGAGAGAGATGATTGGACAGTTCAGTCTGTGGAGAGGAGTGTGTGTGAGATGCAGAGGAGTGTGTTCTTTTTGTGTACAGTCTTAGGTGATCTAAACTCCAATTAGACTTCTCTGGACCAACTAGAAAAAAAACAAACATCTGAGAATCAGAAATGGGAGATCAGACTTTTACCTGAACACTTCACCTCCACACCTGAGGAGGAGGTGGAGGAGTATGACCCATCAACACAGTCTCTCACTGCAGACTTCTTCACACAGTAATATGACAGACTCCACACTGGACTCTCTGGAATTTTTTTCTTGTTTCTCCATAAACAGCAGAGCCACAGTCCAAGTCTCTGCAAACAGCAGCTGTGTCCTCCAGGTACCAGCGTCTAGTGGACTTCACCCGTCTCCACTCTCCTCTGAGTCTCACCTCCACAGTCCCAGCACAGCGACTGGCCCCTCCCACCAGCCTGAGTGGCTCTGAACAGACAAGAGACAGAGTGAGCCCCGCCCCCTTTACAGGAGCACCAAGGCTCCGCGCCCTTTACCTGAGCAGGTGAGGTGGACAGCGGCTCCAGAGGAGCAGGTCTCTGAGCCGGAGCGGGGACAGTCCATCAGAGCAGACTCATGGCCCTCACAGTGGAACGTCTGCTTCAGAGGAGAGAGCGCCCCCCCTGGAGGAGAGAAGGAGCCCCACAGCCCAGCTCCCTGCACAGCACCTCTGCCCCCTGCTGGTCCAAGGCCCCTTCACAGACCCAGGTCCAGGACTGGTCCCAGATCTGCACTGATCCTGAGCACAGACTGGGCCCCGAGACCAGACGCACCGAGTCTGTGGACACACATGTGTGACATCACCACTCTGAGCCAATAGGACACACACAGGGCTGTGACATCACCGCTCTGAGCCAATAGGACACACACAGGGCTGTGACATCACCGCTCTGAGCCAATAGGACACACACATGTGTGACATCACCGCTCTGAGCCAATAGGACACACACAGGGCTGTGACATCACCGCTCTGACATCTGGTACAGTCCTCTTTAGTCCTGGCTTAGTCCTGGTCAAGTCCTGGTTTAATCCTGTTTTAGTCCTGGTTTAGTCCTGGTTTAGTCCTGGTTTAGTCCAGGTTTAGACCTGGTTTAGACCTGGTTTAGTCCTGGTTTAGTCCTGGTTTAGTCCTGGTTCAGTCCTGGTTTAGTCCTGGTTTAGTCCTGGTTTAGTCCTGGTTCAGTCCTGGTTCAGTCCCCTGTTTAGTCCTGGTTCAGTCCTGGTTCAGTCCTGGTTAGTCCTGGTTCAGTCCTAGTTTAGTCCTGGTTTAGTCCTGGTTTAGTCCTGGTTCAGTCCTGTTTAGTCCTGGTTTAGTCCTGGTTTAGTCCTGGTTTAGACCTGGTTTAGACCTGGTTTAGTCCTGGTTTAGACCTGGTTTAGTCCTAGTTTAGTCCTGGTTTAGTCCTGGTTCAGTCCTGGTTCAGTCCTGGTTTAGACCTGGTTTAGTCCGGGTTTAGTCCGGGTTTAGTCCTGGTTTAGACCTGGTTTAGTCCTAGTTTAGTCCTGGTATAGTCCTGGTTCAGTCCTGGTTTAGTCCTGGTTTAGTCCTGGTTTAGTCCTGGTTTAGTCCTGGTTTATCCATCCATTTTTTCCATCCATTTTCTTCCGCTTTATCCGGGGGGGTCGCGGAGGCAGCAGTTTCAGTAGGGAGGCCCAGACTTCCCTTTCCACACACACTTCCTCCAGCTCTTCCGGAAGGATCCCAAGGCATTCCCAGGCCAGCCGAGAGATATAGTCCCTCCAGCCTGTACTGGGTCTTTCCCGGGGCCTCCTCCCAGTAGGACGTGCCCGGAACACCTCCCTAGGGAGGTGTCCAGGGGGCATCCGGAATAGATGCCCGAGCCACCTCAACTGACTCCTCTCTTGACGTGAAGGAGCAGCAGCTCTACTCCGAGCTCCCTCCCGTGTGACTGAGCTCCTCACCCTGTCTCTAAGGGTGCGCCCAGCCACTCTGCGGAGGAAACTCATTTCGGCGCTTGTATCTGTGATCTTGTCCTTTCGGTCATGACCCAGAGCTCATGACCATAGGTGAGGGTAGGAACGTAGATTGAGGTAAATCGAGAGCTTTGCCTTTCGACTCAGCTCCTTCTTTACCACAACAGACCGATACAGCGACCGCATCACTGCAGACGCTGCACCGATCCGCCTGTCAATCTCGCGTTCCATCCTTCCCTCACTCGTGAACAAGACCCCGAGATACTTGAACTCCTCCACTTGAGGCAAGGGCTCACCACCCACCCGGAGAGGGCAAACCACCTTTTTCCGGTCGAGAACCATGGCCTCGGATTTGGAGGAGCTGATTTTCATCCCAGCCGCTTCACACTCGGCTGCAAACCGCCCCAGTGCTGCAGGTCCTGGCTCGATGAAGCCATCAGGACAACATCATCTGCAAACAGCAGAGATGAGATCCTGTGGTTCCCAAACCAGACCCCCTCCAGCCCCTGACTGCGCCTAGAAATTCTGTCCATAGTAGTCCTGGTTCAGTCCTGGTTTAGTCCTGGTTCAGTCCTGGTTCAGTCCTGGTTTAGTCTTGGTTCAGTCCTGGTTTAGTCCTGGTTCAGTCCTGGTTTAGTCTTGGTTCAGTCCTGGTTTAGTCCTGGTTTAGTCCTGGTTCAGTCCTGGTTTAGTCCTGGTTTAGTCCTGGTTCAGTCCTGGTTTAGTCCTGGTTTAGTCCTGGTTCAGTCCTGGTTTAGTCCTGGTTTAGTCCTGGTTCAGTCCTGGTTTAGTTCTGGTTTAGTCCTGGTTTAGTCCTGGTTTAGTCCTGGTTTAGTCCTGGTTTAGTCCTGGTTTAGTCCTGGTTTAGTCCTAGTTCACTTGTGAGAAGTGAATCTCTCTGTATTTTTCAAATGAAACATGACTCGAGTCTAAACTGGTCTTTGCTGCTGACAGAGCTGATCCTCCGTGAACATATTTAATCATGTTTTTAGCGTCTCTCTGGGTTTCAGACTTTAGTCGTTTCTCCCTGATCACAGACTCTTTTTGGAGAGTTTCTAAACTCACACACTTGGACTCGTCTCTGTGGCTCTGTGTCCACCAGGACTGTCCTCATGTCCAGAGACACACAGAGGACACGCCCCCTCTGTGTGAGGACACGCCCCCTCTGCGTGAGGCCCCGCCCCGTCTTTGAGAACACACCCCCCTCTGGGAGAGTCCCCGCCCTTCCTGTGTGAGGACACGCCCCTCTGTGTGAGGACACGCCCCTCTGTGTGAGGACACGCCCCCTCTGTGTGAGGACACACCCCCTTGGTGTGAGGACACGCCCCCTCTGTGTGTGTGTCCGTGTGATGCAGAGAAGTGTGTTCTTTTTGTGTACTGTCTCAGGCTGATGTAAACTCTAAATAGATGTCACACATTTTACACCTGACAGTTCTCTGGAGCAACTAGAAAAAACATCTGAGAAAGATAAAAATTTGAGATCAGACCTTTACCTGAACACTTTACCTCCAGACCATAGGAAGAGAAAGATAAGAATGAACCATAGACACAGTCTCTCACTGCAGATTTCTTCTCACAGTCTGATGAGACCCACCACATTGGACTCTGTGGAAAATCATCTCTGTCTTCTGCATAAACAGCAGAGCCACAGTCCAAGTCTCTGCAAACAGCAGCTGTGCGCTCCAGGATCCAGAGTCCAGACGCCCGTCTCCACTCTCCTCTGTGTCTCAGCTCCACAGTCCCAGCACAGCGACTGGCCCCTCCCACCAGCCTGAGCGGCTCTGAACAGACAAGAGACAGAGTGAGCCCCGCCCCTTTACCTGAGCAGTGAGGCCCCGCCCCTTTACCTGTGCAGTGAAGCTCCGGCCCCTTTACCTGAGCAGTGAGGCCCCGCCCCTTTACCTGTGCAGTGAAGCTCCGGCCCCTTTACCTGAGCAGTGAAGCTCTGCCCCTTTACAGGAGCAGTGAGGCCCCGCCCCTTTACCTGAGCAGTGAGGCCCCGCCCCTTTACCTGAGCAGGTGAGGTTGACAGCGGCTCCAGAGGAGCAGGTCTCTGAGCCGGAGCGGGGACAGTCCATCAGAGCAGACTCATGGCCCTCACAGTGGAACGTCTGCTTCAGAGGAGAGAGCGCCCCCTGGAGGAGAGAAGGAGCCCCACAGCCCAGCTCCCTGCACAGCACCTCTGCCCCCTGCTGGTCCAAGGCCCCTTCACAGACCCAGGTCCAGGACTGGTCCCAGATCTGCACTGATCCTGAGCACAGACTGGGCCCCGAGACCAGACGCACCGAGTCTGTGGACACACATGTGTGACATCACCGCTCTGAGCCAATAGGACACACACATGGCTGTGACATCACCGCTCTGAGCCAATAGGACACACACAGGACTGTGACATCACCGCTCTGACATCTGGTGCTGTCCTCTTGAGTCCTGGTTTAGTCCTGGTTTAGTCCTGGTTTAGTCCTGGTTTAGTCCTGGTTTAGTCCTGGTTTAGTCTGGTTTAGTCCTGGTTTAGTCCTGGTTTAGTCCTGGTTTAGTCTTGGTTTAGTCCTGGTTCAGTCCTGGTTTAGTCCTGGTTTAGTCCTGGTTTAGTCCTGGTTTAGTCCTGGTTCAGTCCTGGTTCAGTCCTGGTTTAGTCCTGGTTTAGTCCTGGTTCAGTCCTGGTTTAGTCCTGGTTTAGTCCTGGTTCAGTCCTGGTTCAGTCCTGGTTTAGACCTGGTTTAGTCCTGGTTTAGTCCTGGTTTAGTCCTGGTTTAGTCCTGGTTTAGTCCTAGTTCACTTGTGAGAAGTGAATCTCTCTGTATTTTTCAAATGAAACATGACTCGAGTCTAAACTGGTCTTTGCTGCTGACAGAGCTGATCCTCCGTGAACATATTTAATCATGTTTTTAGCGTCTCTCTGGGTTTCAGACTTTAGTCGTTTCTCCCTGATCACAGACTCTTTTTGGAGAGTTTCTAAACTCACACACTTGGACTCGTCTCTGTGGCTCTGTGTCCACCAGGACTGTCCTCATGTCCAGAGACACACAGAGGACACGCCCCCTCTGCGTGAGGACACACCCCTCTGTGTGAGGACACGCCCCCTCTGTGTGAGGACACGCCCCCTCTGTGTGAGGACACGCCCCCTCTGTGTGAGGACACGCCCCTCTGTGTGAGGACACGCCCCCTCTGTGTGAGGACACGCCCCCTCTGTGTGTCTGTTTGTTTCTAAGTGAGATTAGAAAAAGACATCTGAGAAACATAAAAATGGGAGATCACACTTTCACCTGAACACTTCACCTCCAGACCCGAGGAGGAGGTGGAGGAGTATGACCCATAGACACAGTCTCTCACTGCAGACTTCTTCTTCACACAGTCATATATTACTCTCCACACTCGACTTTTGGAAAATCCTCTCTTTCTTCTACATAAACAGCAGAGCCACAGTCCAGGACACTGCACAGAGCAGCTGTGTGCTTCAGGTCCCAGGATCCATTGGGCTCATACATCCGTCTCCACTCTCCTCTGAGTCTCACCTCCACAGTCCCAGCACAGCGACTGGCCCCTCCCACCAGCCTGAGCGGCTCTGAACAGACAAGAGACAGAGTGAGCCCCGCCCCTTTACCTGAGCAGTGAGGCCCCGCCCCTTTACCTGAGCAGGTGAGGTGGACAGCGGCTCCAGAGGAGCAGGTCTCTGAGCCGGAGCGGGGACAGTCCATCAGAGCAGACTCATGGCCCTCACAGTGGAACGTCTGCTTCAGAGGAGAGAGCGCCCCCTGGAGGAGAGAAGGAGCCCCACAGCCCAGCTCCCTGCACAGCACCTCTGCCCCCTGCTGGTCCAAGGCCCCTTCACAGACCCAGGTCCAGGACTGGTCCCAGATCTGCACTGATCCTGAGCACAGACTGGACCCCGAGACCAGACGCACCGAGTCTGTGGACACACATGTGTGACATCACCGCTCTGAGCCAATAGGACACACACAGGACTGTGACATCACCGCTCTGAGCCAATAGGACACACACATGTGTGACATCACCGCTCTGAGCCAATAGGACACACACAGGGCTGTGACATCACCACTCTGAGCCAATAGGACACACACAGGGCTGTGACATCACCGCTCTGATACCTGGCGGAGTCCTCCGGTTTAATCCTTTTTTTAGTCCTGGTTTAGTCCTGCTTCAGTCCTGGTTTAGACCTGGTTTAGTCCTGGTTTAGTCCTGGTTTAGTCCTGGTTTAGTCCTGGTTTAGTCCTAGTTCACTTGTGAGAAGTGAATCTCTGTATTTTTCAAATGAAACATGACTCGAGTCTAAACTGGTCTTTGCTGCTGACAGAGCTGATCCTCCGTGAACATATTTAATCATGTTTTTAGCGTCTCTCTGGGTTTCAGACTTTAGTCGTTTCTCTCCTGATCACAGACTCTTTTTGGAGAGTTTCTAAACTCACACACTTGGACTCGTCTCTGTGGCTCTGTGTCCACCAGGACTGTCCTCATGTCCAGAGACACACAGAGGACACGCCCCCTCTGTGTGAGGACACGCCCCCTTTGTGTGAGGACACGCCCCCCTCTGTGAGAGGGACACGCCCCCTCTGTGTGAGGACACGCCCCCCTGTGTGTGAGGACAAGCCCCTATGTGTGTATTTCTGAGAGAGACTAGGAAAAAAAAGATCTGATAAACATGTAAGATCAGACTTTTACCTGAACACACCACCTTCAGACCCCAGGAAATAAGAGAGGAGATTGAACCATCGACACAGTTTCTCACTGCAGACTTAATCACACATTTGGATGAGACTCTCCAAATTTGACCTTGTGGAGAATCTTGTCTCCATTCTCCATAAACAACAGAGCCACAGTCCAAGTCTCTGCAAACAGCAGCTGAGTGCTCCATGAACCAGTGTCCATTGCGCTCCATCCGTCCCCACTCTCCTCTGTGTCTCAGCTCCACAGTCCCAGCACAGCGACTGGCCCCTCCCACCAGCCTGAGCGGCTCTAAACAGACAAGAGACAGAGTGAGCCCCGCCCCTTTATTTCAGCAGTGAGACCCCGCCCCTTTACCTGAGCAGAGAGGCCCCGCCCCTTTACCTGAGCAGGTGAGGTGGACAGCGGCTCCAGAGGAGCAGGTCTCTGAGCCGGAGCGGGGACAGTCCATCAGAGCAGACTCATGGCCCTCACAGTGGAACGTCTGCTTCAGAGGAGAGAGCGCCCCCCTGGAGGAGAGAAGGAGCCCCACAGCCCAGCTCCCTGCACAGCACCTCTGCCCCCTGCTGGTCCAAGGCCCCTTCACAGACCCAGGTCCAGGACTGGTCCCGGATCTGCACTGATCCTGAGCACAGACTGGGCCCCGAGACCAGACGCACCGAGTCTGTGGACACACATGTGTGACATCACCGCTCTGAGCCAATAGGACACACACAGGGCTGTGACATCACCGCTCTGAGCCAATAGGACACACACAGGGCTGTGACATCACCGCTCTGAGCCAATAGGACACACACAGGGCTGTGACATCACCGATCTGAGCCAATAGGACACACACAGGGCTGTGACATCACCGCTCTGAGCCAATAGGACACACACAGGGCTGTGACATCACCGCTCTGATACCTGGCGGAGTCCTCCGGTTTAATCCTTTTTTTAGTCCTGGTTCAGTCCTGGTTTAGTCCTGGTTTAGTCCTGGTTTAGTCCTGGTTTAGTCCTGGTTCAGTCCTGGTTCAGTCCTGGTTCAGTCCTGGTTCAGACCTGGTTTAGTCCTGGTTTAGTCCTGGTTTAGTCCTGGTTTAGTCTTGGTTTAGTCCTGGTTTAGTCCTGGTTTAGTCCTGGTTTAGTCCTGGTTTAGTCCTAGTTCAGTGAATCTCTCTGTATTTTTCAAATGAAACATGACTCGAGTCTAAACTGGTCTTTGCTGCTGACAGAGCTGATCCTCCGTGAACATATTTAATCATGTTTTTAGCGTCTCTCTGGGTTTCAGACTTTAGTCGTTTCTCCCTGATCACAGACTCTTTTTGGAGAGTTTCTAAACTCACAAACTTGGACTCGTCTCTGTGGCTCTGTGTCCACCAGGACTGTCCTCATGTCCAGAGACACACAGAGGACACGCCCCCTCTGTGAGAGGACACGCCCCCTCTGTGAGAGGCCCCGCCCCCTCTGTGTGATGACACGCCCCCTCTGTGTGAGGACACGCCCCTCTGGTAGCGTCCCCGCCCATCTGTGTGAGGCCCCGCCCCGTCTGTGTTAGGACACACCCCTCTGGGAGAGTCCCCGCCCGGACACGCCCCTCTGTGTGAGAACACGCCCCCTCTGTGTGAGGACACACCCCCTCGGTGTGAGGACACGCCCCCTCGGTGTGAGTACACGCCCCTCTGTGTTAGTGTGTGTGGTTTACAGACACTAAAAAAACCAAACATCTAAGATACATAAAAATGTGAGATCAGACTTTTACCTAAACACTTCACCTCCAGACCAGAGGAAGAGGAGGATGGACCATCGACACAGTTTCTCACTGCAGACTTTTTCTTCACACAGTCAGAAGGGACCAACCACACTGGACTCTGTGGAAAATCGTTTCTTTGTTTTCCATAAACAGCAGAGCCACAGTCCAGGACTCTGCAAACAGCAGCTGTGGCCTCCAGGTTCCAGAATTCAAAGATTCCATTGGACTCATCCACCCGTCTCCACTCTCCTCTGTGTCTCAGCTCCACAGTCCCAGCACAGCGACTGGCCCCTCCCACCAGCCTGAGCTCTGAACAGACAAGAGACAGAGTGAGCCCCGCCCCTTTACCTGAGCAGTGAGGCCCGCCCCTTACCTGATTCTATCCTCGCTTTGTTACTGTGGTACAGTAAAACAAAAAATTCAGTTTTGTGGCAGAGTGGTTATCCTGTGTCCCCCTCTCACCAGGAGGTTGTGGGTTAGACTCCTGATCTGAGTGGAGTGTGCATGTTCTCCCTGTGTTACTGTGGCAGAGTGGTTATCCTGGTGTGTGAGTGTCTTTACCTGAGCTGTTGTCTTCTGCCCAGGAGCCCTGCAAACACAAAAGTCTGTCACAAAAATGGCGGCTGTTGGTCACATGACACAGAGCTTCACACAAAATGGCGGCTGTTGGTCACATGACACAGAGCTTCACACAAAATGGCGGCTGTTGGTCACATGACACAGAGCTTCACACACAAGGGTCCCAGTTCAAAGTACCATTTGAAGTACAAGTAAAATGTATAATCCTCAGTGTATTCGCCATCTTGCCAAATGGGGACAGCCCTACACCACAGACCGTGCTTTCATCGCTGTTTTTGCGCCTATGTTCTGTACGTTACTTACATTATTTTAAATTATTCATTATCAATAGAAGAAGAGTCAAGGTGTCGTTGTCGCAGCCTTTTATTTCTGTTCAGATTGAATGAAGTAAAGAATTAATATTTCTCTTTGAATTTCAATAGGCAAAATATAAGGTTCGAGGTGATTTTTTCCCACTTGTAGTTACTACAGAACTTTAAACAAAATAAACCCTGTTGTTAAAACGTAATGACATTCACACATTCAGAGTATATAAACCAGAGAAGATGTATTAGTTGTACATAAAGTGGGATAATTACAGTTTAACGATTCTGTATTTTGGGCAGGTTTAATTTGATCCGTGGCCTAAACCACTTTAATACCAGCAG
>JAIEZT010001013.1:0-25033 GCA_019594935.1 Periophthalmus modestus | reverse complement strand
GACCTTCCAGACAAGAATTGACAGACGGCTTTGACATATTTACATAAAAGGTCTAATTGAATCATAGGAATGTAAATTTAAACCTGGCAAGTTTACCTTCTATAATCAGTAATCTCCTGTGCAACATGCTGCAAGAGCCAAACATTAGCAAGGATGGTTTTGATCCATCGACCATCTGGGTGTATGGGCAACCAACAGCACGCTCCGCTGCGCCACTCTGCTTAGTCTGTAGCAGGTGGGACTCAAACCTACTGACATAGAGTTAGAGGCCAGTGGTCTTATATGTTACATTTCATGGGCATCGCACACCTAGCAGACAAAGACACAGATCTGGTGCAGATTGGCTGGTTACGGTTTAGAAATCTTTCGGGAGATCAGATGGGACATGAACCACCCACCCCTGGTTTGGATTACATGCCAGAGGGTGGGACATTTCCACTGTGCTTACCGCATTAACCAGACTGCTAAAAGCTACTGCAGATGAGATAAATAACAATCTCTGTTTATCTGTGCATATTGACTGAAAGGTTTTTATTAGCTGCATTCTTTTGTAATTGTAACTTTATGATGATATTTATGTTTTGATTTGTGTGATTTTAATGTCTTGTTCTGTAAAGCACTTTGAATTACTCTGTGTACCAGTTCGTACTATACAAATAAACTTGCCTTGGTGCCCGGTGGTCATCGGACTCCGGGGCCAGTGAACCCCCAAACTGGAGGGTGGCTACAAGTAGATCCCAGGAAAAACTTTTTTTTTTATTTCATTTTGGTGTAGGACAAGTAGTAATTACATTGTGGAGCACAATGGCAGAGAGCTGAGTACCAGATTCTACCTTTACAAGCTAATTTCATTGTAGTCCTAGGGCGGGGGATGGGGGAGGGGGGGGGTCAACAGTATATATTTACATAATGTCATGTAACACAAATACACACACACACATACAATTAAAATGCAAACCTGTGCATGTAACACACTAGGGGTCTGCTAAAAATATCGAACAACACTGTATATGTATCGATATTATTAAAATCGATACGGTTATCGATTATTTGTTTACTATATCGATATCGATATTCCCCCAAGATGTTACTCTTTACGGGTGAAGAAGAGAGCGACGAAAGCAAGCAAGAGAAGAAACGAAAATGTCTTCCGCCCTTAGGCAAACATGCCTTAATCAAAAACGCAGTGTTCATTGTGTTTTTAATCTTCCCTATTAAAGAAAAAAAAGTAAATAAATCTACTAAAAAATTTTTTACAAAACAAAGTGTAGTGAGTTTGAGGGTTTGAAAATAAAATATAAAAGTTAAATTTAGTGGAGTTTATTGAAGTTTTTTTTCTTTACTACATGATTCCACAATGACAGAGTGTGTCCACAGTGAGGAGTTTGACGAGTTGTGTGTCTGGACAGGTCTCTGTCTGAACAGAGGAGATAACTCCACTGAATCTAACAACTCCTCTGGTTTACAGTTTCGTTTGTAGGCTCGGTCTACTGAGCCTACACGAAGTGGTGAACTATGCCTGAGTCATGGTTTGTATGTTTTAAATCAAATTTAGACCAAGGAGGGGTAGTAGGAGCGGTCTTCCATCGACCTACAAAAGGCCTTTGATACTGTCTCTCATAGTATCCTATCAAAGGAAAAACTATCACATTTTGGACTGTCTTATCAAACAGTAAATTGGATTACATCATACCTGAGTGACAGGAAACAGTGAGTTTGAGTAAATCACACACTGTCCCCCATTATAGACTGCAACCATGGGACTTCTCTATAGTTAGGGCCTTTGCTTTTCAGTATATACATCAATGATCTCCCCTCAGTGGTGCAATACAAATATCATCATATATATGTGGACGTACAGTCATGTTCACTCATGGGAAACAAACAGGCATAAATATTCAGATTATCCAAATATCTATATTAATGACAAAAAAAATAAAAATGTTAAACCCTTTTATTTACTGAGGTGTTACTCTTGACTCAAATTTGACCTTTAAGAAGATCATGTAAAAAAAAAAACTGTGTAAGTCACTGAAATTCAATCTGTCAAATGTTTTAGGTCCATACGAGGGTCTTACAACTGAAGCAATCGCACATGTATTTAAATTCTATGATTTTGTCACACTTTTTGTACTGTGTAACGAGCTGGTTGCAGGCTTGTAAAACAACCTTAAAGCCTCTGGAATCACTGTATAAACGCAAAACTAAAGATTCGCACGGACAGAAAACCCAGGACAGTGTGGTGAATATTTGGTCTGGTGGTGTATTTTGGGTATGTGAACTGAATGTTTTTTTAATGGTTGTATTGAGAGGGGCGGGGAAGAGTGTTGTATTTGGGGTGTGTACCATATTGTTTACAGGTCTTTCATCCATCTACACCAAACTGTTACTTTACTTAACATAGCCTGTCCAGGGGACTACGGGAGGACAATTAGTATCTTTTACTATACCTGCAACACCGAACATCCTTTCCTGTTTTTAAGGTTAATGTGATGTTGTGCACTGTCCTGTCCAGAAAACCAAACCAAAACCATTGTATAATCGTTCAGGCCCCTAATGGATGTCCTCACATCTATTAGCATATTGACAAGCCCTGTTGTTTTCCTTGTTTAGACTGAGGCATGAGGAGGGAGTTGTAGATGGGGGACAGATGATGTCTCAGGCCCCCGTTCATGTTCAAAGGAGTGTTCTTTCCCACAAAAATAGCTTCTTTACCTCCCCTCTCAAACCATTTCTTTTCTCTGGCTAAGATCAGTACTTCACGATCTTCAGAGGGGAGGTGGTTAGTGTCTTTGAGAATGGAGGATGTTTGGAAAGACTGGGGTCCAGCAGAGGCAGCTTCACGATGGTGTTGGTACATTTCTCTTATGAAGTGGGCTGTTTTAGTTTGTCCAGGTAACGCTCACGCATCTTCACTTCACTGAATGGAGGGACCACATTTACTTTGTTTATGTCTGGGGGGCGTTTTTTTTTACGTCTTGTCTCGCGCTCACTGCACCGCCCCGCCCTCCTCACCTGGGGCGCGCGCTCGTCATCGTGCGCGCTCCACAGCTGTGACGACTGCTCGGTGCAGGCTGCACCGGGCACGTTAGCCGCAGTCGAGCTTTTGTGTTCGACCTGGGGGGACCGGCTGTCCTGTTTCGCCTTTTGTTTGTTCAGGTTAGTTTGGGGTGATGGTTTGGTTCTAGGTTTATGATGTCGATGGCACCGGCGCCCTCTACGGCCTGTACGGGGTTGGCCCGGTGCCGCATCCTTTGTTCTGTTTGGCCGCACTCATCAGGTCCACCTTTTCTGTTGTTACTTTGTTTTGGGCACGGGAGAGGGTTTTGGGGATTTTTACGTAAATTAATTTAAAATAAGCTATTTAACTTTTTCGTACCGTTTGACTCCTGTGTCCTCTTTAAATATGGTTCGATCCTCCCGGGTCGTAACACTCAGTTTGTCCTGTTTTTTGTCTCTCGTAGATCTATAATAATCTGAAAAGAGAAAAAACGGCGCCTTGAGAATGAAAATAAACTGAATAAATAATAAATAATCTTGTTATTTTTAAAAATTTTGGATTAGAATGGCGTTGCCATGGTAACGGTATGACGCCCCTTCGAGACGTCATCGCTCTGATGATGTCACAGTTTCAATTGTACTTAAAGGACACTTCCTCCAGAGACGTCAGTCCGCACAGATCCACAGACAGACAGCAGCACGTCTGAGCAGCTCCTACAAGTATCTACAAAATGATTGCAAATATCGGTAAGTACAGTACAACACGCACGCTCAGGCCTGGACTGTGGGTCTCTGGGGTCAGTTTGGTCACAGTGGGGTACTGATCACTTACACTTAGTAAAACATAGTACTTTCTATTAGTAGTGTAATGTGGTCGATTGTACACAGAAGTCCTCCCTGTGCGCCTCACGGCCCCACGTGTCCCAGCCTTTCCTCTGTCATCCCACAGTGCACCTGTGTCCTGGGACAAAAACTATTGTTTTCTAGCTAAAGTGGTACAGACCAGTGACTTTGGCTCATTTTTCTGGGTCAGAACTGACTTGTTACCAAAGGTGGTTTACGTTACCTGTGCAAATCATTAGGTGTAAATCAACGTCCTGTTTGTTTCTCCACAGACCAAAGGCTTTGGTCCATTGTTTCTATGATTTTGTACAATCCACTGCCATTTGTGTCCAAAGCAGCTTAAGTTTAATTATGCATCAAATTCCCCCCAAAATACATTTCTTTTGTTGAGCTAAATAGTCATGCACCTGGATTATTTGTATTTTCACATGACTTATATAACATATATATTTGAACCTGAACTTAACATTGTAGGTCCCACGGACAAAATCTGAAGTTCCACCTTTAGCTTCAAATGTTTTAGTAAAGGGTTAAAAATATTATTTTGGTGGTTTAGCAGAATAGTGTTAAAATGATATTAAACAGGTGTTATATAAGGTTCATTTTTAAGAGCAGTTTGGATGCAAAATGAAGCTATTAACAAACAGCTGAAATCATGAACACTCAGGTGTGTGTGGATCTCCTAATTCTATGTAAATCTAATTGTTGTGTTTTGTGTTTTCACAGACGACCAGAAAACGAAAAGTATTTGAGGCTTTGAAACCTGAGCCCCATCTCCAAAATGGGTCCTCCACCAAACGTGTGACCCATTTCGAGTGGGACTCCAGACTGAGCCTCAAACCATCGATGTCGTACCGACTGTGGTTTGACACAGTTTTGGGGCTGCATTACACAGTAAAGGTGATCCCAAACACCAGGACTTTGCTTGAGTCCAGAACAAAGACTGTGTCTAACAGCAGGCGAGTGACCCGGCTGAGGATCAAGATCCGACGGAGACCCACACCAAGTCTGGGACTGTGCCCCCCACCGAGAGTCTCTCTGCCCCAGGACAACAGCAGCCACACCACAGGAGCAGTCCGGCCCCAAGAGGCAGTCCGGCCCCAGAGGCAGTCCGGCCCCAGGAGGTTTGCCCCGCCCCAGAAGGCTGCAGCGCCCCAGGTGGCTGCCAGGCCACAGCAGAGAAAGCGCACACAGCAGAAAGAGAACGTCCAGCCTACACGTATTGGGTGAGTTTATCAACACTGTGTAACTGACTATGATGATGTGACTATGTGACTGTGACTATGTGACTATGTGACTATGTGACTATGTGACTATGACTATGTGACTATGACTATGTGACTATGTGTCTGACAGACATATTTAACATGTGAAATGTGATTCTCGCAGATTCCCAAATCTGGGCAAACACCTGTTATGTTAATGCAACCTCTCAAGCTCTGATAACAGCTGTGCCCTTTATGAACAACGTTCAGGCTCAGGAGAGAGTCTGGGGCCGACGTCCAGAGGCAGAGTTACTGAGGTTAAGTTAAGATGGAGTCAGGTCAAACATGTGTGCAGTATTTGAAAAGGTCCTATATCACACAAAACTGACTCTGTGAGCTTTAAGCCACATTAGAATGGTGTTCCCTCTTCAAAAACACACCTGGAGTTGTATTTTGTTTCATTCACACATGAGTAATTTATTATTAGTCTGTCTACATCTCCAAAGCTGAAAATGCTCTGTTCCACCTCATGATGTCATGAAGTGGTAGTTTTCAAGTAACAGCTCCTTTTGCCTTTTGTTCAGTAGAGAAAGGCAATTCTTGATCTGAAATGATCAACATGATTCTAGTGAAGTTTTATGGAGTTTAAAAACACAGTGGAGCACTTCCTGTATTACCACTTAATGACATCACAAAGAGTGTTTTCAGTTTCAGTTAAATGTGCAGGATTCATGTGTTAAACATGTGAAGAAACAAAAGTGTGGGTATGTTTTTTCTGAGGAAACATCAGAAACATTATAACATAGAGCAGAAACCAGCATAATATGAGCTTTTAAACGATTGTGTCTGTCTCCAGGTTTCTCCAGGACATTCGAGACGCCTCAAATGCAGCAAGAAGGGACCAAATCTTCAGCCTGCTCCGAGGATTTAAGCAGACTGTGCTTCACACGCCTCGGAGTTTGAAGGAAACGAGGAGAAGGTAAGTTCCTCTGTTACATCGTGTCATATATTAGTCTCCAATTATAAATGCCTCAAGTTCTTGTATCACAGAGCAACTTTATGCTCTTTAAAGTTTGTGCACCTGATTTTTACTGTCACCTGAAAAAAACTGAACTGGTTCATTTAAAAACAATTTGTGAAGGTCCAAAGTTATTCCTCTCTTACCTTATGCATTCTGAGCACCTAATTACTCACCACAATGAGTTTATAAGCACTGTTCACAACTTTCAGAGGCCAGAATGTATTTTACCATCACTGGTAAAGCTAACGACAACTAGCATGCTAGACACATGCCACAACATTTTGGTAAAAGCGCCTTATATGGCTGTTTTAAACTAATGGGATTTACTTGTTTCGTCAGGATGCACATGAGTTCATCACGGCCGTGCTGAACCAAATCCAGGACCTGGCACCTTCTCTCCAGAGCGCTGCCTCCACCCAGGGCACCACCTACACCTGCCCGTTAACCAGCACCTGAGATTTGTGAAATGGACAACACCAGGACCTGTAGGAGGTATGTACACAGCACACTACAATCACAAGAATGTGCAGAACAACAGTGGAAAACTATCAACACACATGAATATAGTTGTTTTATTAGAAAGTTGTCACGCTGCGATATGTTTTAAAGGACATAGATGAGCACGATTGACTTTTTTGATCTTTTAACCATGTTATAACATTGTTCCTTGTCAAAACCACACACTGGAGTCGTATTTTGAATTCTTGTTTAGTAAGTCCGCTCCCTCTAAGCCCCATAAAAACACATGATTTTAAAATTCTAAGTTTGGGATGTCAACATAGACTGTATTTCACTAACAAGGACCAGGCCTCAACAATGGTACGATAAAGATATCTACTGATGATATGAATAGATGTGGAGGCTGGTAGAGACTCAGGATGGAGGCTCTGTCTCAGCGATACAGGACCCCCGTCTCTGTAGACGGTGAGGGTGTTGGGCTGAAAAATGAACAGGTGAGACACAGTGTTGCTGGGATAGGCCTGTATAAAATAGGGGCTTTGGGGTAATTAGAGGTGTGTGTTGAGGTGAGCTGTGGTGAGAGGAGAGCAGGAGCAGGTTGAGGCTTGGCTGCTGCTGTCAGGCTCGTCATTTTTGTCTTAAAATGTTCATAGTAACCCACTCTACATGATCCTGGAGTTTTTATTTTGCTATTTTCTCTGTAAATCAAAGTATGAACACTGATAACAGACCAACGAGGCATCTTCTTCATGAAATGTGTTTGTTTTTGCAGGTGTGGTAAGGGCTCATCCAGGAAGGAGTCCTTTACAAATCTCTCCCTGGACCTGGTCCCTGGGTGCTCCATTGAAGAAACTTCTGCAGCACCATTGGGAGGTAAGCACTGAAAAGGCCAGTCTCTCTGGTACCAATGTTCTCTTTGTTTCAGTATGTACCATTGTAAATAATCCCATGTTTCTCTGTGTGTGATGTAGGAGACCGAGCTGGAGTACAGCTGTGAATGTGGAGGCGCTGTGTCCAGTCTTGGAGTCAAGTTTGCTCTTGGCCAAAGTAAGTGATGAATGAAAATGTAATAAATACAATGCAAAAAGAACATAAGTGAGTTTAGAAGAATTAAGAATTAACTTAATTATGTTCTTCTCTCTGCAGTGTCCTCATTTTACATCTAAAGAGGTTTACGTTCAGCTCCCACTACAAGCTGCAGAAGGTGGACTGTCCCATTCTCCTGAAAAGAGATCTGGAAGTTGGATGTCCTGAGGGTTTTAGGTTGTATAGTTGATCAGCATTGTCTCTCACCTGGGAACCACAGCTTACAGTGGTAAGAGTTTCTTTATATTTGTATGTAAAATGTGTTAAAAATTTTTGTATGTATGGGAGAGAAAATGTGACTTGTTATTGGGATGTGCAGCTGTCCCATCTGACATCGGTTGAAGACTTTTACAGCCATGTCTGCTCCCATTGGGCACCACAGTTTTCTAATGTGGACTTGTTTCTTTTAAGTCGTTTTAGATGAATATTACAATGTAAAATGTCCAAATTATAACATACACAGCACAATAGATCTTCTTTACAATGTTGCATATAGTTCCATTTAATTAATTCTTAACTTGCATGTGTTTTGTCAGGACACTACGTCTGTGACGGCCTGGACCCTGACGACAGCCCCGGGAAGTCCACAGATGGCTGGCTCACATACAATGACCTGTACGTGAGCCAGAGCACAGGGGAAGAGTGCTGCAAGAGGAGGGGAAAGAACATCCTACATCCTCCTCTACCAACGGGCGGAGTGAGGCTTTCTTCGGGAGCATATCCTTTGAGTGGATCATTTGGCCATTTAGATGGACCAAATGATCCTGTATTTTTTGTGATTTCTTATGTGATTTTTGAACTGAATTGAAGAGCACGAGCTCGGGGCTTATACTTGGTGGAAGAGACCTCACCTGGTTGGAAGACCTGGGTGGAAGCCTCACGGGTTTGTATGTGCACAGGTTTGTAAGGAGCTGTGCACATACATGGGCTTTTACTGTTTTCAAAAGGTGCTGCCATCACATACAAGTTTTTCTCACTCTCAGTATATGGAGAGGCCTCTTGTGAAAAACTCAGAACCTCCAGAATTCACTCACTGAGCTGCAGAGGCTGCACTAGCACTGATTCATAATTGGCTGCAGGTGCTGGTGTTTAAGTAGTGACAGTTCAAATCAGAGACAGTCCTTATAGTCTCATATGAGATGCATTCTGCTTTCTGATTGGATAATCAGAAAGCAGAATGCTTTGGGGACATAGTGTTCAATTTATTATTCAGTATAAATCTGCATTATAATTGTTATCAGAAAAATCTCATATTTTAAGAAATTTAAAATTAAAAAAAAGAAAAAAAATTAGCAGTAGTTGTTTTCCTGAGCAAACATGTCGAAGTCTTATACACACAGTTCCTTACACATAAATGTTTGTAAAAGCTTAATCTTGCTGGCTACACAATGGAATGGGACCAGCAGATGGCGCTGGTGTGGGAGATCACTGCTGCTTTGCTCTTTTGTTCTATAATAGGTTGACTTCATCTGTCCCGCTGCTGTTTGGGGTGTGACACTTCTTGGATGACCCTCACCTGGCTGGATGACTTCACCATACCTGCCTAAACAAAGGATTAATGAAAATAAAAAATAAATAAATAAATGATGGGTGCCCTCTATCTCTGTGGACCTTGACTACAAAGGTTTTAAACTTTCCCAACTTGTTCAAAATGCAGCAGCACGACATAAAAAGCATAAAAATCACCCGGTGCTGGAGTGCTTTTGCTGGCTTCTGTCTAGTTTAGTTACATGTAAAGTTCTCATATAAAGTCAAAGGGCATGGCCCCATCCTCAGATGCTTTAGTATCATCCAAATAGAGAACTTAAAGTCCCATTGCGGGACATCACATTAGAACAGGGTTTGAGAGAAGAGGCACATTCTGAGAAAAGTGCATTTATTTCAGCTGTGCATTTTTACAAATGGCAACAACTGATGACAACTTCCTGTTCAACTGTACAAACCCCGCCCACTGTCAATCAAAACGAGAAAACACAAACAATAAAACACTGTAAAACTCAAAACTGTCCAATCAGAGCAGAGGAACCTGCAGAGAGGACGTCCAATCAGAGCAGAGGAGCAGAGAGGACGTCCAATCAGAGCAGAGGAGCAGAGAGGACGATCCCAGGGGGGCACGAATGACCCCGGGGAACATGCTTTTCTTTTGCTGTACTAGAATAAAGTGTAATTGCACATCCACTACAGTAGGTGGCAGTGGCGCTCTCATTGTTAGAGTGTGAGTATTAGCTCTAGGCCATAGAATTAATACTGTGTTGCACACGTACACAGCAAAGAGCAGGAGATAGTGAACTGTCGGGAATGATTATTTCATATAACATGATCAGATCATATTCTGAACTTATGTTTGTCTGTGTGTGTTCTACGTGGCGTGTGTACTCTGAACTTAAGATCAGATAAACTCCTGTGTTTGTACTTTGTATTTACTTGAACCAGGTGACATCTTGCACATCTATACGTTTCTGCAGAGTGTGTAAAATTCAAGTCAGATATATGTTCTTTGTCCATTCTGAATTAGATGACCTCATATATGGGATGTACATTTTTGGTCAAATCTGCCCATCTCAAGGAAATATGTGTGTACCTTTGAACCTGTTGTTGTACACTTGTCTCCACTGAACTCAGATGACGTTATGTAGGCTGTGCATTTCAAGCTAATGATTAAGCAACTTATGATGCATCTGATGGGTACTTAAACAGTCACTGTAGAGATGTAAAACTAGGAGACAGTAAAGACAGGAGACAGTCATGGGACAGTGGTCTTTGACTTCAATGACGCCTGAATAAACGACTCAATGATGAAACTGCCTGCGCCCTCCCAATTCTTGTTTTTGCCATCATTTCTCAAAGTTCACAGTTTTTGTTGAGCGTAAGTCTTATTGAAACCTATGTTCACACTTTTATTACATCCACTCAACACTTACTGAAGCACAGAGCAAGAAGCAGCAGGAAATATGTTCTAACTTCTACATTCATTTGTTTTCATGTAGGAGTCAGATGTGAAGAGCTCACTGCTCTAAAGCCTGAGGTCTGTGCTTCAGAAGGCTCCTCTGTCTCTCTGGGATACTCTTATCACCAAGAACCAACGTTCAGTGATTATTTCTTCTGGTACCGACAATGTCCAGGAAAATCTCCAGAATTCCTGATTTCACATTATGGAAATGGAATGTCAATATCAGAGAAAGTAAAAGGACTAAAGTTTGAAGTAAAAAGTCAAAACATCTCTCTGCTGCTGTCGTCTGCTGCAGTGGGAGACATTACAGAATAGATCCAGACGTCTCCTGTTTGTTCAGTTATTTGTGAAGGTTCATCACAGAAAGACACTTCGAGATTATGACACTTCCATTTGTTGATTAAATCCTCAAAGCTCTCACTAAAGAGTGTATGAACCTGGAGCTTAGAGCATGTGTGAGAATCAAACACATTCACCAACCTTAAAGAGGCTCAATCATCCAGAAAACTCACAGTAACAGCTTCAAGGGTCAGGACCAGAGACTGGATCAAATATTTGAAACATCACAACAGAACAAGGCTGTCTGCATAATTCTTCTGCTGTGATCATTTGAGTCAATGTAAGTTTCACTCCACAAAGATGTTTGTGAAGAACAAGAGGAACGTTCTCCTGAGATCAGATGTTCCTCTGAGCCTCGTGTTCTGACGTGAGCAGCAGGAGGTGGACTCCAGGAGGATGAGAGGTGTGCCACAGGGCTCTGTTCTTTGACCACTCCTTTTCACTGTTTATAGAAATGCTCCAGGGCCTCGTGTCTTTTTATCTTCACACAACAAACCACCAAGTGTGACATACTTTTATGTCTTTTTCACACGTTAGTGGCTCTGTGGACCGACCCCAGTGAGCACTAGATTTAGTTCTGTTTTACTTTTGGGTCGGTCTTGTTCACAAACACTGTGCATCATTCACCCCAAACACAAACCTGTGATCAATTCATTCATTCGTTTTATCCAGGATGTGGATGTGAATCCAAGTTATAACATAATGATCCACAGATGTCATGTACTTTTATAGTAGACACAAGTACAATATGTCATCTTTAACTTAAAACTCTGCAACAAACCCCACAGACTGTACCATCTGTGAAAAGGTGAAACATGAAGAACCTCCAACAATGAGATATGCTCCCACAGAACAGAAAACATATTCTCCAGACTCTCCATCAGCTGCAGCCTCTGCTCTGTCATAATAAATATTACACCAAATCCTGTCCTTTAGTCCGTCTGCAGTGGAGCAGGACACAGGCTCCATCAGCAGAACCTCTGCAAATGAACCATGTGGAGGATTTAAACTTCACTAGAGTTCAATTGGGTCAATCAGTTTTTCTTATAATTCAGCCATAAAATAACTTTTTCCTCATAATTTTGGTTTCAACCTGACTTCAGACTAAGGGTTAATGCAAAATTTAGTTTTAATTTATAAACAGAAGTTTCTTAGTGTTCTCCTCTCTCCTGCAGGTGGCGCTGCTCTTGTGTAGACTCTGTATTTCTGAGCTCACCTGTTTCACAAACATGTGTCTGTCAGACTGGGACCAAAAACTGGTTTAAAGAGACACATCCCTTGTCTCTGAACATAAACCTCCACACGTCCACCAGGGGGAGACACTGAGTGAGACTGTGACTGTGCTGACAAACGTCTTCCATCTTCAGGTCTGTGAGGATCCAAGTGCAAAGTCCTCAGATCCATGGAGCGTCTCAGAGCCATGTCCCTCTGTCCTCTGCTGCTCGTCTCCATTCTAACAGGTCTCATTCTTTTCTCATCATTTCTACAGCTGCGATGAACAAACTAACTTATTTTTGAACTACACAACTACACGCTTTACTGTAAATGTGGAGGTGACTTATGTCTTCTGCACAGAACTTAATATTCCTGTGTCTCTATTGGGTCTTATTAAAAAACAGACCCCGGAAAGTGTTTCATTATTATGTTAGTTTCGCAGTTCAAAAATGTTTTTATTAAAGTTGAATTTCCTAGAACATGTTTGAAATGTTTACAGTGAGCTAAATATTAAATAGAGTAGATGTGTATCTCCATGTTAGTTCCTCATTGAGCCCTGTGTGTTTCAGGTGTGAGCGGTGATGTCCTCTCTCCTCTCAGCCTGGAGCAGTCTGTCTCAGAAGGCTTCATGGTGTCTGTGTCCTATCAAACCTCAGCACCTACAGCAGCAGGAGATGATTTCTTCTTTTATCGTCAGAATCCTGGAGACACTCCTCAGTTCCTCTTCTATGTCTCTGGAATGAACTCTTCGAGGCCGGACGCATCTGTTCAATCAGACACACGACTCTCGGCTAAAACTCTCGGACAGCAGACGTGGAGTGGAGCTGCTCCTGTCGTCTGCTGCAGTGGGAGACTCTGCTGCTGTGTACTACTGTGCTGTGAGGCCCACAGTGACAGGAAACCCACAGACTCTGAACAAAAACCTCTGAGAGAAAACAGCAGTACTGCACATGTCCACTAGAGGGAAACACTGTCTAATTCTGAACTTCAGCCTAGACCGCACACAATCATAAAAGCATCAAGAGGTGTGAGAGGAGCCAGACTGTAAGAGAGGAGCAGACACAGACACTTGAGAGGATTTGAGCTTTTAAGATGGAGTCTGCCCTGTGTACACTGCTCTCAGCTCTGGTTGTGCTCCTGTGTTCTTCCCCAGAGTGTAAAGGAGAAGACACAGTGACCCAGCCACAAGGAGACTCTGTCCCTCAGGGACACACAGCCACAATACAGTGTACTTTTCAGAGTAGCTACTCTGGTGCAACACTGTTCTGGTACAAGCAAGAAGGACGAGGAGCTCCTAAATATCTGCTGAAGAAAAACTAAATCATCATTAACATGGTCCAAGACAATCAAATCTAAAGAGTTTCATGAAGAGCAATTTGAAGTTGAGGCTGAGGAGAACTCTTTCTCTCTGAAAGATCCAGGATGTGGATGTGACAGACTCTGCTGTGTACTACTGTGCTCTGCAGCCCACAGTGACAGGAAACACCAAAACTCTGAACAAAAACCTCTGGAGCAAAGACAACACAATACTGCAGTAGCTCCACTAGAGGGAGACACTCTCTGTGAAGCTTCAGACTAAACACAGACGCAGCAAAGTCAACTGTCAGTGTGAGAATCTAAGCAGACTTCAGAAATTATTTCTATGACAACATGCTTCAAGCGGACAGAGCCCCATGAACACACACTCTCACTTTTCCTATACGCCGTGGTATTTTCTTTTACCTGTGTCTAAAGACTGATATGTGAGACTGTACGAGCTGATGACAACAGAGAAAACAGAGAAAATGACACAGACACAGACTCAGACTCACCTGTGCAGACAGAGGCAGGAGGAGACTGTCGCTGATATTAAGTTGATCCAAACCTTGTCAGATGAAGGTGTCATAAAGCAGTTCTGTGGCTCCCATTCATACAAATATACATGATCTTAATGCTTTTTTCCCAGTTTCAATCATTTTTACTGTCACAGCAGACTGCACAGGTCGGCCCGAGGTCGGCTGTGTTCACACTCTCCCCGCTCCAGACTGTGAGTGGATCCGCTCCAAAAGCTCCTGTTTGAAGCGCTCTTGGACCGGTCGTTACTGTGGTCCAGAGTGAGACTGTGTGACTGCTCTTTTCTGTCCACCTAATAGTGGCAGTGTGAAAACGACCTAAAACAGCCTTTCACTGGGGCTGTTTTTGCTCCAGGTTTTAATGGTGGAAGTAAAAATAACACCAAAGTCTGTAAAATACAAATAAGACTAATCTGATCTAAACAAAAGTGAAGAAAGTGAAAGCTCGTACTGCACATGGCACTAAACACAGCAGATAAATGAGCACGTGGTGGATTATTGGGCTCCTGTCAGTCACACCACACAGAGTATCTCTAGTGAAACCTCTGGTGTGGGCTCTCAGGACAGAAGTGCTTCTGACTTCATCCACATGTAATGTGACTATTTTCAGTCAGAATCAGACCCAGACTTGACACCACACCACACAGGCTCTGAATATATCAGCTTTATGGGAACATTTAACAGTGTAAATCTGGAGATACTTTGTCACTATTTCAGGCTGTTCACTTTGTTGAGCCCAATATTTTCTTAAACATCTGTACATCACCTCCACATTTAAATCTCTCATTATATATACAGCTTATGTGTAAAACAAACTTATCTAACAAGAATCTGCAACTGTGAGACTTGTGCAGTGAAGTGTGGGAGGAGCATATCCTCCAAAAAGGGCAGTGAGACTGAAGCAAGAAAGAAGCACAGAAGCAAAGAGTGTCACAACTTAAAGAAACACTTCTGAGGACTTTTAAGATGGAGTCTGCCCTGTGTACACTGCTCTCAGCTCTGGTTGTGCTCCTGTGTTCTTCCCCAGAGTGTAAAGGAGAAGACACAGTGACCCAGCCACAAGGAGACTCTGTCCCTCAGGGACACACAGCCACAATACAGTGCACTTTTAAAACAACTTCTACCACTGCATATCTGTTCTGGTACAAGCAAGAAGAACGAGGAGCTCCCAAATACATGATGAAGAAAACTAGATCATCGTCGAAATGGCTGGAGACATTCAAGTCTCCAGAGTTTGATCAAAAGCGATTTGAAGTTGAGGCTGAGGAGAACTCTTTCTCTCTGAAGATCCAGGATGTGGATGTGACAGACTCTGCTGTGTACTACTGTGCTCTGAGGCCCACAGTGACAGGAAACACCAAAACTCTGAACAAAAACCTCTGAGAGAAAAGAGCAGTACTCCACACATCCACTAGAGGGAGACACGTTCTGAGGCTTCACTACCAAAGCTTCCTGTGGTAGAACCTGCTTCTTCTCACTGCTCCAGATCTAAACTCCAGTCTGTGCTCTGCTGCTCTCACAGCCCTTTAGATCTGTGAGTTTTAAACAGTAACACTGTATTTTAAATGTATGTTGTGTCTGTAAAGGTCTGTGCAGGATGTGAACCCACTGCAGCAGCTTCACATTTTGTCGTAATGTGGGGTGTGAGGCGGACCAAAGATGCGGGACTCGGGGCAAGTTTAGGGGTGTTTATTGACAGGACACAAGACAACACAGGTGACGGGAGGACATACGAGGAGCTGGGTGCAGGTCAGGGTCCAGAGGTGCAGGGAAGACACGAGACGGGAAACACAGCCGGTACCGGGAGACAGGGTCGGAGAACACAGGCAGGACACGGGTAGGACACCAGGCAGGACAACAAGCAGACGAACATGGGCAGGAAGCACAGCAGAGACACGGTGATGATCAGCACGCAGACAAACAGTGATGCAAACAGGGTGACGATCAGACGACCTGGCAGAGAGAGCTGGGTCCTGGCTCCTTTTAACAACCTGCAGCTGTGTCGATTGCCCTGATGGGCTGCAGGTGTGTATGGGAGGAGCCAGGGCTCCACCCAGCTCTGGAGTCAAGCAGGTGAGAGGGAGGGGGAGAGACACAGGAGGCAGGAGCAAGCAGAGATCATGACACATTTCCATTAAACTGGACCTTTCTTCACAGAGAAAATCAGATTTAATGATGCACTTATAAAGTCCTATAATGTAAATGTGTATTTTTAATGTGTGTGTCACCAGGGACGGCACATGGAAAGTAGCCAAAATCTGGTCCAAATCATATTTTCTTTTGTAACATTAATGAATTTGTACATGTTCCCTGACAAATAAAGAATAAGCAAAGAAAGAGTCAGTTTTAATTGAAACAGAGGTCCACATGTTTCAGCCCAGAAACAAGAACAAGTCCAACAGGAGGGTCAGGAGCACAGAGGTCAGTCATTACAGGGGCACTGATCTTCAGAGAAATAAGTGAACAAGCCCCAGCAGCCAGACTGAGACACATCTACACTTTAAACAGTTAAACATTTATGTTCATGTTGCCACAAAACTGTGCATGTGCAATTGTAAACCGTAAACAAAAAAGTAGCTGAAAATGTAAATGTGCAGCATGGATGTAAAGTCTAAGAAGAGACGAGGAGAGGACACTGCTGTGAAAAAGTATTTCCTGATTTCTTACTTTTTTCATGTGTGTCACACTGAACTGTTTCAGCTCATCAAACACATTTAAATATTAAACAAAGATAACTCAAGTAAAAATAGCATGTACTTTTTCTGTGACTATTTTATTTAATAAGAGAAAAATTCTTTCCAAACCTACATGATCCTGTGTCATAAAGTAACTGCCCTCCCCCTCGTTAAATGATGAGGTAACAGTGTTTAACATATTATTGTGGAGTTCAGTTTCAGGCTGCTTTGTTGCTTCAGGACCTGGACGACTTGCTGTGATTGAAGGAAACATGAACTCTGCTCTCTACCAACAAATCCTGAAGGAGAATGTCTGGTCGTCAGTTTGTGACCTGAAGCTGAAGTGCAGTTGGGTTCTGCAGCAGGACAATGATCCAAAGCACCAGCAAGTTCTCGTAACGGGCCAGACAGAGGGACCAAGAATGCAGAACTCCAGAAGTCTTTACAGTGTTTATTTACAAACAGGTGGCAAAGGTAAGTACAGTTCAATGATACAGACGGTGCTCGGGTGCGTGGGTGTGCTTTCCAATCCAATACGAGACACACAAGTGCAGGAGCCAATATACGTGAAACCAACCAGTGCGAGAGTGCAGGAGTGCAGGTGCGGGTCTCCGGAGCGGATCCAAGGCGGAGTCTGAGGCAGAGCAGAAACAGGGTGAGTACAAATACAAAAATAGCGAGTACTAACTGGTAAGTAGCAGAATTCACGTTTGCACGCGGACGTTCTCCCCCCGAATGGAAACTTCCAGCCCTCTTTATCCTCCACGGCAGGTGTAGGTAATCAGGAGATGAGGTGCAGGTGCGTGAGGAGGAGGCTGGAAGCTCCACCCACCTCCGGAGGCAGCAGGTGAGGGAGGGGGAGAGCGACACAGGAGGACAACAGGCAGGGATCGTGACACAAGTCCACTTCTGAATGGAATAAAAAAACAAAATGAGGGTTTTGGAGTGGCCTAGTCAAAGTCCAGACCTAAACCCAATAGAGATGCTGTGACCTGACCTTAAAAAGGTGGTTCATGCTCAGAAACCCTCCAATGTGGCTGATTTAAAACAATTCTGCAAAAAATAGTGGGCCAAAATTCCTCCACAGCGAGGTGAAGGACTTATTGCCAGTTATTGCAAATGCTTGACTGCAGTTGTTGTTGGTAATGGTGGTTCAACCATTTTTTAGGTTTAGGGGCAATTACTTTTTCACATGGGCCATGTAGGTTCAGATTACTTCTTTTTCCTTAATAAATAGATAGAAATGATGTGAAAAGAATGATTATTTTCATATCAGCAGTTAAAAAAAGCATTCTCGAACAGAAAGCACTTTCCACTTTGTCATATCATCATGTGGTAATACAGGAAGCGCTCCACGGTGTTTTTAAACTCCATACACCTTCACTAGATTCATTTGGATGATTCTAGTGGATGATTATCCAGTGTGGGCTTGCTCACTGTGGGGGGCAGTGAGCAAGCCACACCAGCCCAGGGAGAGGCGGCGAGCTGGTGTGGGCTTGGTTATTGGGAAGAGTGGCCTCCCTGGTCTGAACCCGAGTGGTGTTTATTAATGGACTTCTGTGCTAGTCACAGTTTGTCCGTAACAAACACCATGTTTGATAATAAGGGTGTCCATCAGTGCACATGGCAGCAGGACACCCTGGGTCGGAGGTCGATGATCGACTTTGTTGTCATGCCATCTGACCTCCAGCCGCATGTCTTGGACACTAAGGTGAAGAGAGGGGCAGAAGTGTCAATCGATCACCACCTGGTCGTGAGTTGGATCCGCTGGTGGAGGAGGGAGCCATACAGACCTGGCAGGCCCAAGTGTATTGTGAGGGTCTGTTGGAAATGTCTAGTGGAGCCCTCTGTCAGGGGGTCTTCAACTCACACCTCCGGGGAGAGCTTCTCTCTGATCCTGGGAAAGGCTGGGGAGATGGACTGCAAGTGTGCCATGTTCTCCACCTCTATTGTCGATGCGGCTGATAGTAGCTGTGGTCGTAAGGTCTGTGGTGCTTATCGTGGTGGCAACCCCTGAACCCGGTGGTGGACACAGGAAGTAAAGGATGCTGTGCTAAAAAAGGAGTCCTATCGAGCCTTGTTGCCTCATGGGACTCCTGAGGCAGCTGACGAGTACCGGTGGACCAAGCGTGCCGCGACTTGTGCGGTCGCAGAGGCAAAATCTTGAGATTGGGAGCAATGTTCCCTCTAATTTTTTATGTATCTGAGCAAACACACAAACTCCCTGAGCGCTCTCTTGACCACTGTGAGCACCATCAGACGTGCACACTGTGAACACGCGAGCATTACATCCAAACAACTTACAAGATCTATTAAAAGAATCAAATTACAACAGTAATTACTGTCAAATTACTTTTAATACGAGATTTTGTATTATTACAATGAAATAGACAACGGTCCTGTCCATAACTACTCTCTATTAGGAGACTCCAACTGTTCTTCTGGGAGAATCCTACTGTGGTTTAAATGAGAGAAATCCTGCTGCTGTGGTCTGAAAGAGTCCTGCTCCTGTAACTCTGTCTGTAAAATATACAATTGACAGTTTTTATTAGCATTTTGTACAGCTCAAACAAGACACAATATTTAATGACCAATATTTAATTGCTCTGGAGGAATTGAGACATGCACATCTTTAAAAAAGAAAGTTTTGTTCACATTATATAATCTTCACATTCTGCACAATGGCATGTGCTGTAGCACCAACGTGATACACTGAAATTTACATCAACTTTGTAAAATATATGATTATAGTTTTAATTAGCATTTCTACTACTCAAAGTAAAAGCATTTAATGGTTATTATCCTTAATAAATTAAATTTAATAATAGCTCAACACTAGAATAATCACAAACTGAGGATTTAAATGTCACCTTATTTTTCCCGTCTGTCCTTCTCACTTCTGCAGTAGTTTTTCGCCTTATCCAAGTTGATGAACCGCATTTCTTTTTTATTCTGGCTTGGTCAGTGCCACTGCCCGTTCGCTTCGACATTATTTCTGAAGGGAGCAGCGCCTTGCCTCATTCGTGCTGTGTATTCGTCCTGTCGTCGCCGATAGACTCGCGGTTGTGGACTTTCCATTATCGTAACTCTGCAACCAACTGCGCTTCGTGTAAATTCAAACGGCGTCTTAAAGCAGAGACATGGGGCTCTTTAGATATTTTACTGTCATAACGATAATCTGCCTCTGTCCCTCGAAGATGACGAATAAGAGCGAAGGAGCCGCGGGGATTTCCCCACTCTCTTAGTCAATGTGTCAAAGAAAAAAAACACGGATGGACATGTAAAATAGAGGTAGTTGTGTGAAAATATGCAGTATATTCTGATACTTTAACATGATTTTATGGATAAAAAATAATAAAAGTCCAGGTGAGTTGTACTGGTCTGTAGTGAGCTCAGTCCTTCACCTGAGTCATTTGCAACATAAACACAGGTGGCCAACAGTATCAATGACGTTAGTGAGCTACGTGAACACGTGATACGTACGTGAATCATCATTGTCTGACCACCAGTAACACGTCACTCTCTGTCAATGTGGAAAATGGTACAAAATAAATGATGCGTTTATTTTATTAAGGATTGATTTTATTTTTTGTGCGCAGCGCAGATTTTCTGTGCGCGGAGACAGTGGAAGTAGTGCGCAATTGCGCACGCGCGCAGCTTAGAGGGAACAGTGATTGGGAGGAGTTTGGGGAGGTCATGGAGGAGGACTATCGGTTGGCCTCAAAGAGATTCTGGGAAACCGTGCGTCGCCTGAGGATGGGGAAGCAGTGCTTCACCAACACTGTTTACAGTGCAGGTGGAGAGCTGCTGACCTCGACTGGGGATGTTGTCGGGTGGTGGAAGGAATATTTTGAGGATCTCCTCAATCCCACCATCACGTCTTCCGAGGAGGAAGCAGAGACTGGAGACCCAGAGGCAGACTCGTCCATCACCCTGGCTGAAGTCCTCCTTGGTGGCAAGGTTCCGAGGGTGGACAAGATCGGCCCGTGTCCCTCGTGGTGTCCTTTGGGGTGCTGCTCCGAGAGTAAGAGTTCTGTGCAGTGATCTGCAGTGAGGTTCATGGCTGGTGAGGCACTGATGTCGTCACAGTCAGATTTACAAACATATAAACCAGGTGTCGGCGAGTAAATCTGACCCCGGGCCAATTTTTCTCCCATTGAAATAAAAGTTCTGAAGTCCATATTAAATAGCTCTAATAGTATGAAATAAAAAAGCTGGTTTTATATATTTTTTTTATCCTTATTCTGTTTCCTCAATTTTCAATGGATTGAAGTCATACAATTTTACCTATCTTACCATTTTGTACGTCTCTGTTTGAAAAGAGCGAGTCTTTCATCCTGTCATCTGGAACAAACCATTTAGTGCCACCAGTGCCCCCTACCATGAGGCCAGGTAACTGCGTGCCTCACCTGGCGCCTTTTCACAGCCTTAAAGCAGCAGCGTCACTGCTGAGCTACAGCACAGTCAGTCCATGTGAGGCACGAACGGCCTTGCCTCAGCGCACGTCTCTTCAGGATTTCAACGGTAAGAGTAAAAAATTCAGCAATTATGGGCAAAAAAAAAAGAATTTAAATTGCAAAGTTAAGTAGAAAAAACTTTACAGTACAAATTATTTGATAAATATAACCATTTCATTTATTTTTTCTCTGTGATGACTCACCTGACGCACGTCACTGGTTCCGGGGCCCTTTGCTAAGAGCTGTCTGGTCCCTGTATGACCGGAGCAGGAGCTGTGTTCACATTGCTGGCAGTAAATCAGACCTGTTCCCGGTGCATGTTGGACTCCACAGGTCTGCCCTTTGTTACCAGTTCTGTTCATTGTATTTATGGACTGAATTTCAGAAACAGCAGACAAATATTAGATCAGCAGCAATGACCACATGCAGACAGGACTTTCTCCACATGTTGCTCCTCCTTCACTTTTCCCTCTGTGTTTGTGATCTGGGCTCTGTGTTGTAATGTACGGATCACTCTGAGTTTGTTCTGCAGTGGATGGTGTGAATCAAACAGCAGGTATTGGTCTGTGTGTGTGGGCTTCCTGAAGACTTCTACCTGGAGACGTTGGTCCTCTCCTATTGTTACTGCACAGTCTAAGAAGGCCAGTTTGTTCTCTTTGGCTTCTTCCTGTGAACTTGATGTTAGGATTCACAGCATTAATATGTGCAGTATAGGGCTCCAGATCTTGAATTTTGATTTTAGTCCAGTTATCATTCATGTGATGGAAATTTAGGTTTATTCATGCTGTGTCTTTAAAAGCATTTGATCTGTGTCAGTGCCAGACCCAGACGAGACATTAACATGTGTGAAGCTCTGTCTCCATCCCTCATGAAACTCGTTGTTGTTCTACCTGTCTAAGTGTAAACGTTCATTATCATATGGGTGTGAAACAAAAGTCACTCTGCTTTGAAATGTATGTAGCTTTGTCATTCGGGTATAAAATAGTGAGAGCTCAAATGCTCGGGGACTGGAGAGGGATTTGCTCGGGGGACTTGGTGTGGAGACCGGGGGAGACGCCGAAAGGCGGCCAGTCTGTGGCCAGGGCAGGCCTGGGCCCTGTCCTGTCTGTATCTGCTGTAACAAACAATAAACCTCTTGTCTGTATTTCAAATACTCACCGAGCTTCGCAAATGGATTACTTTTCATCGAGAATTGTAATTTTTGCCACAACAATAATGGTGTCAGAAGTGGGATCCACGAGTGGTCGTCCAGAACACAGTGAAGATGGAATTTTGCCTTCCTTTTGGTTTCTGTCCTGATGCATGGAGCTTTCAAAGAAGATCATGGATGGACATTGGGTTATGTCCTGGATCTCCACCGCTGGATTTGAACAAGTTTTACTTGGTGAGCTTTTGCAATACAGACTGTATTTCATCTGAAAAGGAAATCTTCATCTGCAAAGACTGGTGAATCAAAGGACAATGTATTTTGGAAATGCAAAATGCTTAACTGGAATTATCTAAACATACCCAACTGCCATAGTTCTGATCCTGTACCAATTTTTGATTCATCTCACAACTTTTTCAGTCTTTTTGGCTTTAAAATCTTACGTGTGTATCATCATGCTGCCCTAACAACGTGATGCTAATACAATCCCAACAACAATGGCCCTCCTCCACTCCTGGTTTTCTCACTTTTGAGACATAGTTGACAGACCGCTCATCCTTTTATACCACTGAAACAAAGCTATTGGAAGTTACAAATGCTAAAACATCTAAAATGGGGAGCAAAACTTCAAGAGGATCTGGACAGAAATGGATTCCAACTGAGGAGCCAAGTCAACTTGTGACATCAAAAGTAAAGAAGCTGAAAGCATGTTTTGCTGCACTTTGGTTTGTATAATATCTATTGGGACCTACTTGAATTTATTCTCCAGAGTGACGTTCAGGGGTCATTACGGTGACTACCAAACAGTCATGGGTGAAATTCCCCTCTAGTTGTAACTAGCTAGTTAACAAGAAAACGACAGGATGCAGTTTCAACTGATCCACTCATTTTCTACATTTCTTTGTTTCTTTATATTTCTTTTTATTTTATGTTTTTTGCCTTACCACTGCAGTGAGTTTAATGACATGCAAGTCCTCAGAACAGTCCAACTGGTACCAAAAACCCTCCTCAATTGTGAACTCTCTACAAAACAAAATGAAGGCCTAATCAAAGCCGGTAGTGATCACAAACTGACTCGACTGACTTGACCATCCTTGACGACTATGCGCCTGCGATTTTGTTAATAACTTTTTTTTGTTACAGGAGATACGGATGCTGCATAATTTCTCTTCTTTTTCTTTACAAGTTCCTATGAAATGAAATCACACACTAACAACACTAACAACACTAACAACTAACCAATAACAGTGTGATTCACAAAATTCTTCTTTAAAAATTACAATTTAACCAAAGTTTTCTCTTACAGCAGAGATGCCAGCTCAGAACAAAATTGACACATGTATATATATACACACATATATAAATGTGTCAAAGGGGGGATATTACAAAATGAGTTTTAGTTTTTCAAAACTGAATTGTGATAAAACAGGTGTTATCATTTAGTTTTCCATTAACTACAAGACCTGTAACCTGACAACGCCCTTCAAGACAAAGAACCACAGAACCAACCACCACAGCTGGACCTGAACCAAAAGCTCCTTCTGAGCAGAAAGACACACGTTCTTCTTCTGGGCAGAATCAGACCTGCATCATCAAATCCATCCTTCTGTTTCAATGTCACTGGAAGAAAACTTCAGAAATGTTCAGCCATTCACTCCTTTTCATGTGACTCAAAAGCACTCGACCTGTTCCTCGTCTCCAGACACAGCCCTGAAGATCGACACATGGGGCTGAAGGGCAACTCCAGAGACGAGCTGTGGCCAGAGACGCCAAGCTGCGTGCGGACGGAGAATACAGCCATGTGTGGTCAGAGGGAGGACCAAAGGGACAGGGGACAGGTGATGCGAAAGATTTAACTGAACAGCGTCACCATCATGTTTAAAACAGCATTCATCGTCTGACTACAAATCATAGGATAAGGACAAACTGAACTGAACACAACAATGAACTGTTGAATTTGCCTCATCTCAATCAACAAACTAATGGACCTTCATTTCCATGAACTGTGTTTGGGATCCACAAGAATGAACGTTTCTGTACATGCTGTTTGTGACAATGATTGTTTATGATGTATGATTAATGAATAATCAAAAGGGAGAAGTGTGATGGAAATTTAGGTTTATTCATGCTGTGTCTTTAAAAGCATTGATCTGTGTCAGTGCCAGACCCAGACGAGACATTAACATGTGTGAAGCTCTGTCTCCATCCCTCATGAAACTCGTTGTTGTTCTACTTGTCTAAGTGTAAAAGTTCATTATCATACGGGTGTGAAACAAAAGTCACTCTGCTTTGAAATGTATGTAGCTTTGTCATTCTGGTATAAAATAGTCAGAGCTCGGGGACTGGAGGAGACTTGCTGGGGGGACTTGGTGTGGAGACCGGGGGAGACGCTGAAAGGCGGCCAGTCTGTGGCCAGGGCAGGCCTGGGCCCTGTCCTGTCTGTATCTGCTGTAACAAACAATAAACCTCTTGTCTGTATTTCAATACTCACCGTGCTTCGCAAATGGATTACTTTTCATCGAGAATTGTAATTTTTGCCACAACAATTCACATTAGAGGTAAGATCTTAAGCCTGAGCCCGAGCCCGACCCGAAATTCGGGTCAGGCTCGGGCCTAAAATGTCAATCATTGCTTCGGGTCGGGTCGGGCTTCTCTCTCGCTGACTTTTTTAAAATAAATATATGTTCATAAAAATGTATACTAAAACGACTGTGTGTGGAGTGTACTAAACTAAGGAATACTTGTTTAAAATAAAATAATTTGGAATAAAAACAGAGACGGCGCTGTAATGTAATTGCTATTTA
>JAIEZT010001012.1:0-25085 GCA_019594935.1 Periophthalmus modestus | reverse complement strand
CCAAATACTACGCAGATGTTCGGTTTACATGTCTGATGGGGACATTACATTGACTTGGATTAAGGGCGTTTATTTCCGGAGACCGCTCCTAACTTCTATATTGACAGGATGCAAGGGTATGAGTACAAAAGACGTGGGCCGCGGAGTTACAACGACGTCCGGATCTTCACAAGTGAACCTCCAAGAGGATGAGATGATCCAGGACAAAGAGTCGGTTTCCATAATCATAGTCCTCGTAAGTCCTCTTCACAGAGCCACATTAAACCCATCTGCAACTTCGCACCATTAGTGAGAATGTCCCTGGGTTCACTTCCCGGACTGTGTGGAACCTGTGGTGTGTCTCACCTGGTCTATTCAGGTACCCTCACCTATGTTTGTCCTCACCTGTCTGTCTCACGTGTATGTCTCTCGTGCTGATCTCATCTGTCTGTTTCATCCTGTCTCTTTCTGGCTTCTCACCTGTGTCTGTTCTCTCTGCCTGTTTCAGTCTGTCTCACCTGTCTGTTCAGTACCCTCCGCTGTGTCTGTTCACCATGTGCTTCTATTCAGTCTGGTCCATACACCGGTCATGTTTCAGTCTGTTTCACTGTCTGTCAGTACCTCACCTGCCAGTCTTACCTGTCTGTCTCCCCTTTTCGTGCTCACCTGTTTGCCTCACCTGTCTGTTCAGGTACCCTCATCCTGTGTGAGTTGGTGGAACACTTCTTCCCCCCCTTCTCACTGGCTCTGAAGGGTTGGACTGCCCAGACTTCAGCAGCTCCACCTACTGGAAAGGAGCCACTTCCAACGCTGTGGACCTGGATGCTCTTCTGTAGACCAAACACAATCACTACAGCTATTGCTACAGCTACTACTACGACTACTACTACTACTACTACTACTACTACTACTACTACTACTAGCGCTATTGCTGCTGCTTACTACTACTACTACTAAACTGCGACTGTTACCACTACAACTACAAGTTACGGCTACAACAATCAAAACCCACCATTACACTTTATGGAAAAATGTTGGAGAATAACAAACAGTTTTGCAAATTTGCCACATTTAATTTTTGAGTTTCAAAATTTTATGTCTTTCCAAAGTTCGCAACAAACTGTGCTTATGGTGAACATGCTGTTACCTCACTTTGTTTTTGTAAAGAGAATAATTATTGCAAAGTTTTCAGGGCTAAATAAAGGTCAGATTATAAAAATAAACTCACCTATGATGAGTTTTATAAAGTAATTTTCACAACTCGCAGAGAGCAGAGATTTGCTGTCATGGTAATGCTAGCAATGTTATCATCATGGGGAACTTTGGAAAAAATCAGATACAGCACCTTATAAGACATGTACAAGATTTACCAACTTAAATTCATACATTTCAAAATCTTACCTCTATAATTTGTCCCGCATTATTTTTGCTGTGTCCACTTCTTTAACATTTTAGTTTGTTGGTTGTTCAAATGGGGTTAAAAAACATTAGCTGTATGAACTTTTAAAACCCCAGTGGAGCTTCACAGGTTAGAATACTGACATATAAACATGAATGAAACAAAACCAACTCCAAGGATATAGAACAGAGTTTAAGCCCCTTGTGTGGAACATTTCAGTCACATTAGAAAATCTCTATTATAATCTCTGTGTTCTCTCTGTTGCGTTTAACACACAAACTGAGTTCTTCTCTCAAACCGAAAATGCTCTGTTCCCATCTTGTGATGCCATTATGTGGTAATATCAGAAGTGCTCCCGGTGTTTGTTAAAGTCCATACACCTTCACAGAACAGCATTTTGAGCTTTGATGGTGTAGACAAGCTAATAGTAAAGGGTTACTCAAACATGTGTGAATGAAATAAAACAACAACTCCAGGGTATTTTTTTAGGCGGTAACAGCATTGTATAACATGGCTTAAAGCTCCAATATATGATCTTAGCAGAATATTGTAGTTTGAATGTGTTTTACCAAATCATTTGTTTTTGGGTTTGCAGCGACAAGCTGCTCACACCAATTACTGGTTTTCTAGAGTTTAAGCAATAATCAAATACTTTATATTGAAATGAGGGGTTTATTTAGTATAAATATTTGAATCTGGTGCTTTTATGTGTTTTTTTTTATTTGTGATTTATTTTACCTTACCTTACTTTTCACAACACTAACACACTTTAGAAATACTTGGCTTTCAAATCGTGTGATTCAGAGCTAATAAGAGACGTGTATACCAGGACTAAAAAAGGGACAAAACTGCGTCTACCTGGGTCAAGACAAAAGACTAAACCAGGTTTAAAATAGGTCTAAACCAAGTCCATACTAAACCAGGACGAAGCCATGACATGACCAAGTTTTAACCAGGACTAAACCAGGCCTAAACCAGGCCTAGACCAGATTTAGAGCAGACGGTCTAGACCAAAGACTAAACCAGGTCTAAACCAGGTCTAAACACTACATATATTCCATAGAACTTTGACTTCTTTCATTCATTATTTTTATTTTATGTAATTCTCCATCTGTGCCTGTGCTGTCTGTAAGTGTATTTATGACTTTTGCAAATTTTGATAAGATTTCACACATGTTTAGATTTTTGGTGATTTGAAAAATAAAATAATCTGCCAAAATGAGATGTTTCTGTCTTTCTGAAATAGTCTCACAATCTGGTATTCAAGACTAGAGCTGAGATCAAACCAGGACCAAAACCAGGTAAAGCTGAACTGTGTAACTTTTCTGGCAATGGGTTCTGTCACCTGTGTTGACGTTTTGCCTGGAATCTGCCGCAGAATGACATTAACATTGTCTATCTCCATGGAGACAAGTAGGTGGTGGAACCTAAACCATATTACAAGTCAGATCTGTGGTGAGGCGAGCCCACTCAGTGTAGGAATGTATGTTTCAATGTATTTTTGAGGAAATAAAACAAATGTAATTGAATAAATACATGGATAGATATGTTTTAATGCCATACTTTGGAACATGGCAGGATAAGTGATATAAAATCATCATGGAGACACTATGCGGGGTGCGTAATGCAATTAGAAAAGGAACATACTGCACTTTTAAACTAAATGAGGACTAGAGCTCGGGATTTATGACACTATAGAGTGACCCAGGGTTTTCCACCGCGCTTTTGTTCACATTTTAACGTTATTTCAGCTCATATTTAGCAGCAGGTAAAGTGTACCTAACATTGTGGCCGATGAGGGAGCAGTTCTTGTGTGCGTAACAGCGCGCGACACCTGACCAGGAAGGCACCGAACCAACCGGTCGCTGTCGTAACGCAACTACGGTGAGACTTTACTTTCAGATTTTGGACTCTTTTCACGATCTGTTAAACTTTGACAATTTAAAGACATGTTATAGATCATAGGTCAAAACTAATTGTCGCATACAATAATCGGTTTTGTTAATAAATGTGACTAAACTCAAAAGCGCGCAGTTAAGAGCGTCAGGAGTGTATTTTTAGACATTGAAATGACGATGAGGAGGAAAGAGCGAGGAGAGTGAGGTAAATACAGGCCTGTAATATTTTAAGAGAGATTCATAAACCGGGAAAACAGAGGAGCAGAAACGAAACTTAACTTCTACGTGACGAAAGTGCGGCCGCAGGTTCAACAATATCGACTGCGCAACACGGAGAATATAACGCAGACTGTGATTTATATATTTTACTACAATAGTCTGAGTACAATTTTAGCAACTCTAACTTTTGTGTGGATAAAAAGAGAGTTTCAAAGTCATTTATACAAAGTGAAGAATTTATATTAGGTTTAAATATGTTTATGTATTAACTTCTTTTTTTTTTTATCAAGGGAGCAGCACTAATACACAACCAGAGCTGGATAGTCTCAGTTACGTCACAGTCTATAGAAATTGTACTTTTCTTGCAGTATTCTTTTATTCCTAATATTTGTATTGAAGTAACACTACTCCAACTCGAGTAATATATTGTACAGTGTAACAGTACTCTTACTCGAGTAATGTTTTTTTTTTGTAGAAGTAGCAGAAAATTGTACCCATGTAGCAGTATTGCAACTTCAAAGTAATATTACTAAAGAGTGAGTATAAGAAATGGTGTACTGTATGGGGAAACGGCTTCTCCAGTAACAGTAACAGTTATTGTCTGGACGTAACATCTGCTTTGTACTTTAAAAACAACACACATGCTGACCAAAGTGCTACAGAAATAATAATTAAAAAAACAATAAAAGCAACATATATGTAAAATCTAATATGAAACAAATCTGGTAAAATGTCAGCATCTCAAGTGAACAAGTGGGTTTAAGAAAAGGCCCCCATCCTGTCTCATCTGAAAGAGGCAGAGAGAGAAGAGAGCGCATGAGTGTCAGGATGGAGGAGACAAGGACACAAATGTCCTCTGAGCTGAGGGCTTTGGCACACTCAGAAGGGGCTGCTCAGCTTGAGAGACCGTGCACCATTCAAACACGTCAGAACACAATAAAACGTTTAAAATGGATCCTCAAGTGAAAGACTGAAGGGAGGATAAAATCAAGGTCATGAGCTCGGGTGTCACTTAAAGGACGTGCAGCTACATTTAGAATTTAAAGTGAATAAGTCACAAAATGTGCAATTTTCACAAAAATGAGCCAAACTAAATCATGTCTGAAGAAGATGCAAGAAAAACACAAACGTTCTGTACTGTTCAGTACTGTTACACTGTACAGTATAATACTCACAGAACAGTACTGTTACACTGTACAGTATAATACTCAAGTAACAGTATTGTTTTACTGTACACTGTATTCCTCAAGTAACAGTACTGCTACACTGTACAGTATAATACTCACAGAACAGTACTGTTACACTGTACAGTATAATACTCACAGAACAGTACTGTTACACTGTACAGTATAATACTCACAGAACAGTACTGTTACACTGTACAGTATAATACTCACAGAACAGTACTGTTACACTGTACAGTATATTACTCAAAGAACAGTACTGTTACACTGTACAGTATATACTCACAGAACAGTACTGTTACACTGTACAGTATAATACTCACAGAACAGTACTGTTACACTGTACAGTATATTACTCAAAGAACAGTACTGTTACACTGTACAGTATAATACTCACAGAACAGTACTGTTACACTGTACAGTATATTACTCAAAGAACAGTACTGTTACACTGTACACTATATTACTCAAAAAGCAGTAAAAATGGCGCCTAAAAAAGTTACTCAAGTAATGTAACTGAGTACTAGCCACCTCTGGTTCTATGTTAATCATACTTAATTTAATAATCACTTTAATTAACTAATTTCCTCCTCAGCTTCTCCACGATGTCATCTCCTCCGCCCTTTCTTTGCCCCACCTGTCTGCACCTGAGCTCTGTCCCTGTCTCCCTCCCCTGTGGCCACGCCTTCTGCCTCACCTGCCTCCAGACCATAGACCAGGGTTTGGACCGGCACTGCTGTCCCCAGTGCAGACAGGAGTACCACCCCAACTACTACCACTCCTACAACTACTCCAATGACTACTGCAAAGACTACTCTGACATGACATACCCCGGGAATGAGCCACTTCAGTATCCAAAAACATGTCAGCGGTCACAAAAAATGCACAAGGTGCAGCAGAAGAGATGGCTGGAGAAGGAAGTTATGGATTTCAAAATAAAATTCCACTAAATGATCGGGAAAATTGTTTTATTTCAAATTGGGAAGAGGCAAGAACAAGCCAAAAGGTCGACAAATTAAACAACATGGGAGGAATGGGAGCTACAAATATTGACCAAAATATATCTGCTTTCAAAATAAAAAATCAACAAGATGGACAGGAAGAGGTGGAGAGGAAAGGAGTGAGCGGTTTTCAAGACATGGACGTCAAAGGAATGAGCAGACTTCAAAATAAAACTTTTTCAGATTGTCAAAAAGGAGCAGAAATAGTAGCTGGAACCGACAGATTTCAAAAATAAAGGTTCTCTATTAAACTATTTCAGGACCAGACAATGTCAAATTTAACCACAACAATTTTAAAGCTGAAGAAGAAATGAAAAGTTGTGTATATCAAAATACGACTGCACCTGTCGTACACGATACAAGTAAAACTGGCTCTTTCAGAATAAATCAACACAATGTAATAGTGGCAGATATTGGAGAGATGAAAGAGGGCACAGCTGGTTTTGAAAGGAAAGGAAGTGGCGAATTTCAAGATAAAAGTTCTGCTGCAAAAGATTCAGAACTATATAACTACCTGAAGAGTAAAGTGGTTGAACCTGGCTTAGAAAGTGAGGGATTTCAAAATAAAAACTCCACTTTTGACAACTTTGAAAGCAAATGCACAAAACCCAAAATCTCGCTTTTCAAAATAAAAGTCCCATTCAGAAGAGGATGAACGAAAGATGGCCGAATCGAAATTAAAACTCTCTTCACAAGTTCCAGATTTGACAAAGAAATTGGAAAAAAAGCTGAGATGGTTCTGAAGAAAGAGCAAGAGTACGAGCTAACTGTGATGGCGGCTAATGCTAACCTACGAGAAAACGCATTGAAACTACTGGGAGAAGTGACAAGCTTTGCCCAAAACTACAGTGAGACTATTATGGCACTAATCGAGAGAAAGTTCAGCCCGGGAGAGGAAATTATTCATAAAAAGTGGAAAAGGCATCAGGAATTAGCAATAAAATCAAGAAAACCATGCAAGAAGTTGATAATTTGCTCAAAGAAAAAAATGCAAATGTTTTTAAAAGCAAAATTGAGAGTTTAGAATCTGAAATAGAGAGATGTGAAGAGATACAACAACCTGAAGAAACCCAAGAATTCAACTTTGACTTGTCCAAATTGTGTCCCGAACTGGAGCGATTGAACTGTGAGTTTCGAGATAAACTTGGGCAAGTTCAAAGATCGCTGAGGAATGAGTTTAACCCCTCGGAGGTGACCTTTGACCCGGAAACGCTCCACCCAAACCTGATTTTGTCTGAAGATCTGAAGACGGTGACGTTCAGTGCCAAAGAAACAACCGTATTCCACAACGCCAAAGAGGTTCACCAATTTCATACAGGTACGAGGAGTAGTAGCGGTAGGGTAGTAGTAGTAGTACTTCTAATAGCAGCAATGGCAGTGGTGTAGTAGCAGTAGCAGTAGTAGTAGTAGTAGTAGTAGCAGCAATAGTGGTTGTAATTGCTGAACTTTGTGCCAGTTTTTGTTTCACTCAGATAGACCCAGTAATAGGCTCTGTACACAGGAGCATGCTAGCTTGCTCACTACGCTAATGCTAACTTTGATTAAAAACCTAAAATATAAAATAAACAACCTATTAAAATGAACATTCATTAATGTCAAAACTATTCAATTGTGTTTTATATGTAGATTATTTCAGTTTGTGTTTTAATATTTTGTATGCCTCAAAATTAGCATTAGCATTGACGCACAAAAACCTGCCTCACTAAACACAGAAGTGTCCCCCGGAGGAAGCTTTCACCTCACGTGCTTAGTCTTTAACAAGTCACTGTCCACTGTCTTATCTTTAAATATTTATTAAGCTAATTTCAGCGCAACTCAGCACATACCTCACAGAAACAGAACCCGACAGGAAATAGTGACGCTAACACTGAGAGTTCGGCAAAGCTATAAACCAATTATGATGGTATTATTTTAGTAGTAGAGGTATTAATAGTCAAATTTTTCATGGAACTATTAATGGACCTATATATCATTATCCAAATGTGTTTGTTGAGGTGGGCGCGCTCATGCTTGTTTCCATGGAAATATTGTTCCTTTGGTGATAATATTCCATAGTGTGGCAGAAAAATGTATCTATCTCTATGGAGAATGTTCGAATTATGGTTTTAACTTTATATCGTCATGGAATCATGCAGGTGACGAGCATCCTGAAAGTTACGTCGCGTTGCTTTAACCGCTGTATTTCCTTTGTCTTCTCAGGTGTTGAGCGCTCAGAGCTTCAGTACCGGTGTGCACAGGTGGGAGGTGGATGTGGACACAGTGCCCCTGGCTCTTGGGCGTGTGCGTTGCATCGTCTGTGCCGCGCTCTGGCCTCCCGTCGGCCCTGGAGACGAGCCCCTCCTCCTGGGCTCTCATGTGGAACCAGAGCGTCCTGAGCGCGTTTGACCGGAGCAAAGCCACACAGCTGCAGAAGACCCCCCAAATGGCCAGGAAGATGGAGCTAAACCTGGACTGTGACCGAGGACAGCTGGACTTCTACTACCTGAGCGAGACCACTGGGAGGCGCCACATCCACACGTTTAAAATAGAGACCAAGGAACCGCTGCATCTGGCCTATAGGATGTTATCAGGAGACCCCAAAGGAAGAGCCACTATATGCTCATAATATAGTTCAGATATATGAACGGTGGGACCTGTACAAATCTATGGGAGATTCACTGTTTCTGAAAGAGATTTTCAAACTTCTGATCCAGAAATGTTGAACCTTCTCATCATTAGTTTGGGATTGGCAAACAAATGTGTCAGCACCACTTTCTGAAAAAATCATGTGACTTTTGTTTATTTCAACTGACAGAGAAAACACACACAGCACACATTTCACTAAATTGTACTTAATGCTTCTGATGTACAGGAATCTATTAAGTCAAGACCCCAAACAAAGGCTTAGTATTCATGGTTTTGGCTTCCTGTTTATATGTGATATTTTGAGGATTTTTGCTCATTCAGAAGTTGTAATATTTTGTTTGAAATTGTTAATTGCTATGCCGACTGCGCTAGGTTGTCATCACTTTGAAGCCCATTAAGAGAGAAAGACCAAAATTTGGCCTTTCATCGACCTTAAATCTCCATCAGAGGCCGATGTTTTGTTTTGCCCTTCTTGGTACTTAAAGAATGCACATAAAGATGTCTGTAATCCCTCAGTCTTCTAGGTCTGATCCATAGCAAAACGTTTTTGCAATGTACATAAAGCTCTATCTGAACACTTAAAGAGACAACTGCACAAAATGTGACTACACAATTTGTTCAACCGATTTCCTCATACAAAGGACGGTGGTGAGTTTTGTGGTTCATTTAAATGACAGAATTTGGGGGGGAAAAAATGACAGAATTTGGAAAAAAAATATCAAAATATGTCTTACATATTGGCCCAAAAATATTGCCAGAACTTATTAGCATCAGTCTCTGGAATCTCGATAATCGGCATCGGCCATGGAAAAAACACGTACTAGTCGATTTCTAATACACTCCATTGATGCAAAGTTCTCTCAAGTACAAATACTTTCTGAATGTTGAATGTATTTACTCACAAAGGGTTCTTACACTACATTTGTGCAGAAATATCTGCTTTTATTCTTAGTGTGGGCTCCATTTTGTTTACCAAAGTAGATGGAGGTGAGGTCACCTGCATGATTCCATGGAAATAGAAAGTTAAAACCATACTTCGGAATATTCTCCCAGGTTTTATGATATAATGTGAAATATTATAGCCAAAGGAACATTTCCATGGAAACAAGCAGGAAGAGACCTTGTCCACATAAGAGTCAGGTTTGTGGAGATGCAAGCCCGCTCACAGTAAGGACACGTTTTCATTGCAATAAACACAAAAACAAAAAGAAAAAATATGCTTTATTTTATTGTATTATTATTATTTTTTTTTTTTTTTTGGCTGAAAAGTTACATACTGTGGCTTTAAGTTAGTGTTGTTTTTTTAGATTGTAAAATGTGATGATGTCAAGCTCCCAGATGAGGACAAGTGCCTGTTTTTCTATTATCTCTTTATTTTATTCATTATATGGTATTTTTGAGAGAATATCCAAAAGGTAAATGCACAAATGTTGAGCGTGATCATTTCTGTTGGTGACCGCTAAAAACGTCACTGTGTCACAACACAAACGTGCATTTGAACAACTATACACTTTTTATTTGCAGTGTCTTTAAACTCTTAATATTTGATGTTTTTCGAAAAGTCTTATGGAAAAATGATGTAAAATTGACTTCTGGAACCAAAGTGGCCATTCACTCCTGAGCTCCATTCCTGGGTTTCAGCTTCCTTTTACGTGGTGCCATTTTGAGGCTGGCTGACCATTCAAAAGAAGATCATATTTAGTTTTGAACTGTTAATTTCTATGGCAACGGCCTTAACTTTTCTTCACTCAACCCCATGGATAGAATGTTATCTGAAACCCAGCATTAAGATAATATTAATTAAATCAGCATATTTGTGGATCTGTTCACTGATGCCAAGTTCTCACCAAGTCCCCTCTGCAGTCAGTGAAGTCCAGTGTGAATAAACGACCTTCATTAATCATTGTCTGAATTATCGGCTGTATAAAGTCCAAAGCAAACTACTAATAAAAAAATACAGACCCACATTGTTTGCAGTGATGTCATTATTTAAACAGCAACAGCGTGGTATGTACACAGGAGGTAGAGGAGCCAAAAACTGTACTATGCTAACTTTACTGCAAATACTATTACTCAAGTAGGGGTACAAAGTTACTCAAGTCACAGTAAAATAGTATATGGGAAAAGTACTACTCAACTAGGAAACTTAAAGAGTAACTGTCAGGACTGGATCTTTTGTAGTTTTGATTTGTAGATTTATTTTAATTTTTTATTTATAATATTTATGCCCAAGTCGAGGACAACATCCCTGCGATGGACCAATTAAAATCGTGTCCGGAGCCTGGAAAATCACAAAAATCAAGAAGTAAACATGACCCGACATGCCAGTGACTAGCGTCCAGGGGCAGCACCAGGAAGGGGGCCTTGAAGGGACACTACCCTCCCCTAGAATGGCCAATGCTCCCCCATAGGTCCCTCAAAGATTTTTTGCCCCACTTTCATAGCACATCCAATCTCAATGTCAGAAAATGTCTCATTGAAATGACGAAGTAACATGAAAATGTGATTTTGTAACATACAAACGTTGATTTGGGGGTGAGGAGCAGTGCAAGCAGTGGTGGATTTGGGGATGTGGTGTACATTGCAGACTTCTGTACTGGATTATTGTTGAACACCACTATATGAATTTTTTTTTTTTTTTTTTTTTTTTGTAAGGAATTACAGTACTCAAAAACTGTCAGAATACTTCACACCGTGTGTTAATCATTGATACTGTAACATTTAATACAGATCACATGACTGCATAAGGTTAAGAAACTAGAGGCACCAAAACTGAGACGGGAAAGAGGATTTAGCTGTTTAGCTTCACAAAAATGGAATACACTCCAGGGAAAAGCAAAACTGAATACATTAGTGACACAATCACAATTTAATAATCTGGTAACAAACTTTTATACACACACTTTTATACACTCTGCACCTGTTTTTAATGTTTTATATGGACTTGTGCACTTGTTTTTTTTTTTCTTTTGTTTTGTCAGCTTGTACTGCATTTTAAACAGGCCACACATGAAAAAGAGACCCCAAGTGCTCTCGTATGGTAAGAATAAATGGTAAATAAATAAATAAATAAATAAAATAAATAAATAAATAAATAAATAAATAAATAAATAAATAAATAAATAAATAATAAATAAATAAAATAAATAAATAAATAAAGAAAGAAAGAAAGAAAGAAAGAAAGAAAGAAAGAAAGAAAGAAAGAAATACATTTGCTGTAGCAAGGGGTGGTAAGGGCCTTTTATTTTGCTTTGATTTTATTTTTGATTTTAATTTAATTAAATTTTTTTCATCGGGGTTCCGCGAGATCTGTGAAGTCTCGCGGGACTGTGTGCTTGTTGTCAGCTGATCACGGGGAAATCTCCAAAACGAAACCATGAACAGGACATTTTTGTGCTGCGATACGCTGAATCTTTGTCTAAACGAGCCGTGACTTGACTCCTCTAAAGCCCATTAAACACGGCTTCTCCGAACGGGTGAGATCTGCCATTTTATCAGATAATTCTCTCATCATTTACAACCGTTCCACGCGTAATGTCGTGTTATGCTAACGTAAATAAGGTGCTTTCGTTTACCGTTGTGTTTATTATCTGTCATGTAAAGCTGTTTTACTAATTAAACGTCGTTAATATTCAGGTTATGATTTGATACTGTTCAAATAAAGTGATTGTTTCGATTACATAACTCGATAAGCCGAGGGTCAGGTGGCTACTGTTAGCATTTCACTGCTAGCGCTACCTCCAGTTCACTTCAGTCTCAAGTTTATGAAAATAGTTCTTGTTTACTCAAATTATACAGCCGTGTTTTGCTTTGTGGAAGGTTTGTGAATATCTATGAACCATTCTGCAGTGTTTACCATTAGAACAAGACACCAGGATGGCCCTCACAGTCCAATAACAACTGGACGATACTGGCAGAACAAAATGAGACTGTTGCTCATCGTGTTATCATAAAGACTACAGTGGTCAAAGTGACTGCTTCAGGATTAAATATAGGCTGTAAGTGACATTTAGATAAATAGAAAAGAGAAGTTTTAACTGCATCTTTGTTGTATAAAACATTCTGAAAATGTTCTTAATCATAAAATACTGTATTTAAATAATCTCTATCTTTATGAATGTAAAGTTTACCTCAATATAAGAAACTTATTCCACGGACAAGCTCTGGAAGTCAATTGTCCCACGTGCCATATGTTAAGCATAAGTCCAACATATCTCTATAGCTGAGCCAGAGGATCAAATGGAGGATCACTTTAAAGATCTTCTCTTTATTGCTGCTGCCCAACTTTGAATTTCCTTCAGGTTTAATAAAGTGTCAGTCTATCCGTCTACCCCTTGACCTCCTCAGTCTGCAGCGTGGATTACTTCTGTTACTGCAGAAGTTTCTAGTACTTAGTCATTTCTGAGAAACTTATTTGCAGCAGTTTTCATGAGAAATGACCTAAGATTCCTGATTAGTGAAATGTCTTTGAAATAATAAACATATTTTTCTATGGTGCGTTATGTAACTTGGTGCAGTGTCTGTGACCTGCTTGTCCTCATGGAGTTGTTATTGTGTTGCCTGGAATGTTCTGCAGTTTACCATTATACTGTGTATAACTTTCAGTCTTGCATGTTTTTCAGTTGCATATGTTTTATTTCTTGCTCATCTCTATGGAGATGGATAAATGTAATACTGTACTGTGGTACATTATAGGCAAATCTTTAAGGGCCCATATCACGTTATTTTCTGATCTCTGTTACAATGCTGTTTCCTCATCACACAACATACCAGGAGTTGTGTTTTCCTTTCATTCACACAACGTTTAACACACAAACCCTGCATATTTAGGTTCTTCTCTCAAACAGAAAAACACTCTGTTCCATCTTGATGTCATGTGGTAATACAGAAAGTGCCCCATTGTGTTTTTTAAACTCCATATATCTTCACTAGAATCAGTGATGATTTCAGTCATGGATTTGCCCATCTCTAGTGAACTTAAGGTAAAAGAAGCTGTTAACTTGAAAACTACCACTTCATGACATCACAAGGTGCAACAGAGCATTTTGAGCTTTGGAGATGTAGACAGACTAGTAATAAAGGTTTACTCAAACATGTGTGAATGGAACAAAACACAACTCCAAGTATGTTTTCGATGAGGTAACAGCTCACAAGAGTCCATTTTGCATAATATAGGAGCTTTAATGTAAATAAGTGTATTTGTGATCCTCACCATAAAAGTTATAAAGTGCAGCTTTAATTTTCCTCCTAAACTGATCATGTCCCTCAGGTGATGATGATCATGTTGCCCACGGTTACGGCGGTGGTCAGATTCACTCAGTACAACGGCAGCACGTCGCCATGGTTACCAAACTCGTCAGTGTTTCCTACTCCGCAGAGCAATGTCTCGAAACCCCACCAATGCCTCCAGCTGCTCTATGAGGACATAGGACAGTCTAGGTAAATGTATACACTCTGACAAGAAAAGGAATGTCTGTTAGTGTTGTCATGAGACTAAAATGTCAAACTCAATTTCAGTACTAAGGAATAGACTCGATACTGATTACGATACTACAATGATAATGAAATGCACTCTTTCTTTAGACAACATAATGTGATTTTCCACATTAAATCGTAGTACTTTATTGTATATTCCCATGTGGCCTTATGTCTGTGTAAACCCTCAGTCGTCCTTGGAGGTATACTAGTTTATGTGTCTTATACTTGTTCTGATACAGCTCAACATCATTCTAAAGGTATTCAGGAAAGGTTCATTTCTGACCTGTTAATACAGCTTTTTAGTATCGATACCTTTGAACAATGAATATTAAAATATCGTTTAGTATCTGATTTTCAGTTCTTTTGACAGCCCTATTCTTGTGTGAGTCTGTCCCACAGCATGTGTGACTGAGAAGGAAGGAAAAGTGGATCAATTATTAACTGACTATTCCATACGCGTACGCAAACTCAAACTCAACACTGCCCTCTGTCTGTAGGGTTCGTTACTGGGATCTGCTGCTGTTGGTCCCAAATGTGGCATTCTTCATGTTTCTGATGTGGAAACTGCCCTCTGCCCGAGCCAAGATCCGAGTCACCTCCAGCCCCATCTTCATCACGTTCTACTTGCTGGTAAATATACTGTGGAACAGGGGATGCAGAGGAGAGGATCAGATGTATTGTATTTTTAGTGATATAAACTTGTGTTTTTCTGTTCCAGGTTTTTGTAGTAGCCGCAGTGGGAATCACCAGAGCTATAGTTTCTATGACGGTCAGTGCCTCGAGTGCAGCCACCATCATTGACAAGGTAAAAAACACATTTATCATTTATAAGTATCACAAAAGTATTCATTCTTCTCAGCTCATTTGTTTTTTTTTTAGCCAATTGTATTAGTCTCTGGCTCGATCCCTGGCTAAGTCCCCGGTTCAGTCTCCGGTCTGGTCTCTGATTTAGTCTTGGTTTAGTCCAGGTTTAGTCCAGGTTTAGTCTTTTTCTAGTCTTTTTCATGCTTTAAGATGAAAACATGTCTGACATTCCTCACATTCCAGTCTGGTCCCTGAAGGCTGCACTGATGTGTTCACATGGTACAGTTTTGTTCCACATCCTGAAGTGGTAGCAAAGCACAAATATAGGTTACTGAACAAACATATTCATCAAGAGGTGAACAGTGTGATTGGTCTAATAGGGACCTACGCTTCAAGCTCTGCCCTTGCAGCCAGGTGTTTGTAATCAGACACCTGGCTGTAATCGGGGCAGTGCTGGTGTGATGTCACCAACTACATGAAATCAGCTGAGGCCACTGGGGCATAGACATTTTTATGAATTTTTGATCACAAAGCTGCAGATGTATTGAGTTTGCTCTAAAATTGCCCAGAAATGACTAGGAGCAGTAGACATAATTCAAACATCAGATATACAGAGTTAATATTTTCTTCTTTTCAGGTGTTGTGGGAGATCACGCGTTTCTTCCTCCTGGCCATTGAGCTCAGCGTCGTCATCTTTGGACTGGCTTTTGGTAAACTTCAATTACTTCTAAATAAACCTTATAGATTGTAATTTTTTGTTTTATGTTGCCAGTAGTTGTGCAGTAACCCGTTTGTATGTTTGCATATTCCTGTCCCTGTGCTCAGGTCATCTGGAGAGTAAGTCCAGTATAAAGCGTGTTCTGGGCATCACAGCTGTCCTGGCTCTGGCCTATTCCATCACACAGGTGAGACGTCTGGGGCTTTTAATGGATTTTTAGGGCTGCTAAATTGATCACATTTTAATCAAAATTGCAATTTGAATTCATGCAGTATTTTTTTATCTTAATGTTCTGAATTCTGAACCGAATTAATTTTTTTCTTTTTACTATTTTTTTTTTTTATTCCTTTAAAAAACTGCGAAACTGAAAATATACCTATTGTGAGAGGGTTAAATCCAGAGACACTGAAGGATGGGTCAAATGCAAATGTAACCCAGAGACAATGAAGGATGGGTCAAATGCAGGTTTAGTCCAGAGACACTGACAGATGGGTCAAATGCGGGTTTAATCCAGAGTCATTGAAGGATGGGTCAAATGTAAAGGACACATTTCCATATTCCTCTGAAGTATAAGTTCTTACACATTTAGTTTGTGAGACCTTTTCCTCTTGCCTTCAGGGCACTCTGGAAATCCTGTACCCCGATAGCCATCTCTCTGCTGAGGACTTCAACATCTACGGACATGGAGGACGCCACTTCTGGTTGGCCAGCTCTTGCTTCTTCTTCCTGGTCAGTGACAAAGACTATGGCAAGAGACAAAGGTCAAACTAGCAGAGTTATTAAAGTAAATGTTTGGTTTTAGGTTTACTCTTTAATAGTGATTCTGCCCAAAACTCCAGTCCGAGAACGGATATCACTGCCATGTGAGTAATATGCTTATTATTTTAAAATGATCTGACCTTTTAAGTGTATTTATTTTGTTTTTTAGTAAAAATAAATTGCATGGTTAGTTTTTGTTTTTAAAATGCACTATGGAACTTGGAGCATCCGCCTCCTGCTCAAGCCTATGAAGTTGTTATAACTTTGCCTGAAATGTTTCACAGTATGGCTTTAATTGTATATATCTCCATGGAAATAAGCATTTATCACAACCAACCCAAAATACTGGTCAGATCTGTGGAAAGGAGGCAGCACTCACAGTAAAAATGTCAGTTTTTCCAATGTATTTTTGAGCAATAAAACCAAAAACGATACAACTGAATAAATGAAAGATAAGTTCTAATGCTATACTGTGGAACATTCTAGGTAAAGTATCTCCATGAAAGGCAGGCAACCAGAAAAGTTATGTAGTGCACCTTTTAAACTTACAAACCTGTTTTACCATTCAAATGTACAACTTTTCAAGTGATATACTGGTGTCTTCTCGTGTCTCTGCAGCTAAGCGCAGTTTTTACGTGTACGCTCTGATCCTGTCGCTGCTGAACCTGGTGCAGGGGGTGGGCAGTGCTCTGCTGTGTGCGGAGGTCATCCAGGGACTCTGGTCTGGACTTTAAACTTACTCTACATTGTATTATTTATTATAGTTTTAAATGTCTAATGATGATGTTGTAAGTTTAAAGTGCATATGGCAGGTTTTTATGATTCTATAATTTAGACTTTTGGTGAGATAAGTAAAATCTGAAACATTGCCAAATTGGGAATACAATTGTAAACCTTTTATTAAAGTCTTAAACATAATGATCTTAAGTGTGTTTTAGTAAAATGAGTGGTCCAGCCTGGGCCTTTAATCTCTAATGGTGTCACTTCTCTGTCTGTGCAGCTGTGTGGACCTGACCACGTTCCTCTACTTCTCGGCTTTTGCTCCTCTCATTTATGTCACATTCCTCAAAGGATTCTTCGGGTCAGTCCAAAAACAATACTGACATTTTACAAACTTAATCTAACAAATAGAGGCACACAGAAAATGGTCCTACCTATAGAGGTTATGCAGCGACATATTTTTATTCAAAAATGCCCCCAGCTTTCTGACAGGCAGAACTATGGGCAGCACAACAGGACCAAGTGTGTTTTTCTTTGCTTTTTTGGTCAAACTTTGATCTATAGAGCTGTTGTTTTCACTCCACAAGAATGAACTCCTCAGCACACAGTCTCAGAGCCATGTTATTTAAGGAGAGAAAGGTTCAGTTCTGTGAGTGATCAGAGTGTGTATCAGTGATGAATGTGGCGTGTCTGCAGAGTCCCTGCGGTTTACCTCTTCTCTGGTTTTCTGCTGATAACTTGATGTTCTTGTTTTAGAGTCAGGTAAAACTGAATTAATCCCTTAAAGGGACTTCATGTATCCTGCCTCATACAATGTGTCTCATTGTGAGTATATGGACAGGCCTCACGTGAAAGAAGCACTGATTCATGATTGGCTGCGTGTGCTGGGGTTTAAGTAGTAATTATTCAGGTCAGAGAGAGGCATTTTAGGTTTAAACACAATTGCAAGTTTAAGTAATTTATAATCTATGGTTTTTCTTTAAGGATTCAACTACTGCCCCTATTGTCTTAAAAATGAACTAGTTAATCTTAAACACTTTCCACTGGTCCAAAGTTATTCCTCACTTACCTTATGCATTCAGAGCATCGTAATTATTCACTACGATGAGTTTATAAGCACTTTTCACTACTCCTAGAGACCTTTTTTTGCCGTGACAGTAATGTTAGCAACAACTAGCGTTCTAATAGCACACTTCCTGATTCTTGCACAATAAAATGCTTCCTAATTTGACTTATTTTGACCTCAAGAGCTGCTGGGGCCAGACGGGTTTCACTCCAATACATGGGGGGAAAAAATCTGATATAGGCCCGTTTAAACAAAAAAATAATAATTTGACTCTCAACAATTCCAATTTTTTTTTTTCTAAAAGACCAAAACTAGTTTAATATTTCTTGTCAACTATTATCCTTCTTTGTCCCACAGTTCTGAACCAAAGATCCTGTTCTCGTATAAGTCCCAGATCGATGAGCCAGAGGAGAGCGACGTGCACCTGCCTCCCGCTGTGGGCTCGCACTTCCACAGACGCGACGTTCTAGACCAGGGCCTGTACTACTCCTCCACTCAGATCGATGCCTCGTCTCTGGGCAGAGCGCAAGGGGCGGGGGCCTATCTGGATGATGTGGCGTCTGGACCATACGGCAGCAGCGTGGAGGACCGGTGGAGACCAATCAACGCTTGAAAATAGGAGAGGAACTGGAAAACAGGAAATGGATTTGGGATTTGGAATTGTGTTTTTTATCGAGAACACAGCCGGGACATAAGGGTGCTGCTTAAAAATGAGAGAGAGACTCAAATGTCTGGGGTTATAAATTGTGAACAGATTTTGTTTTGATTGACAGACAAGCTACAAGAATTAAACCCTGAAAAGTTGGGAAAAGAGAGAGAAAAGGGATGTTGGATTTAGAATTGTGTTTTTATTGAGAATACAGCTGCAAGAGTTCGGGAAAAGGCTGCACTAGCACTGATACCTGATTGGCTGCAGGTGCTGGAGTTTAGGTAGTGACCATTCAGATCAGAGAGAGTCCTTTCTGAACAGTCTAGAGCAGGGCTGTCCAAGCTTTTTTCATCAAGGGAAACACAGATGAAGCAGAGGGCCGATCGATAGAATCACGGTCAATACAGAAAATCATTCAGATGTGTGCGTTTAAAACTGACTCAGCCTCCAGATCTGTGCTCACGCTTAGAGCCTCAAAAGGACAGACTAAATATTTGATCCTGGCTTTATCCAAGGAACATTTTCAAAAGCTTGCAGTAAAAGAAAAATTAGGGCCGCATTTGACTCCTGGGCCATAGTTTGGACATGCCTGGTCTAGAGAATTGTTGCTTTAAAATTAAATAGAGGAGGGCACAAATATTTGAGAGGAAAATTGTGAATTTGTTTAGTCTGGCAGATGAGCCACAGCAACTGGATCCTGAAAAAGTTGTGATATTTTTAAACAGTATTGTACACACTGAAGAATGAGAGAAAGAGGCTGAAGGTACAATTGGAACTAAACCAGGACTAAACCAGAACCAAACCAGGACCAAACCTAGGACCAAACTAGGACCAAACTAGGACACAAACCAGGACCAAACCAGGACCAAACCAGGACCAAACCAGGACCAAACCAGGACCAAACCAGGACCAAACCAGGACCAAACCAGGACCAAACCAGGACCAAACCAGGACCAAACCAGGACCAAACTAGGACCAAACTAGGACCAAACTAGGACCAAACTAGGACTTTTTTCTAATGCTATATAAACTACAATTACAAGCAGCAACATCTGAACCCTGGGAAGATAGTGACCAAACCCTGTGTATTAAAAAGAGACTGAGATGTGTGCCGTGGATGAAAAGGACCAACTTTTGAAAGTGTTGATTCTGTTTTGAGGTTTGGAAGAAAAAGCACTAAACCACGATGACTTTTGTTCCATTTTAAACAGAAGAGTATTAAAGGTCCTATATTATGCAAAATGAACATGAAATTGAGCTTTAAGCCTTGTCATAATGTTTGTTACCTCCTTAAAACCATATCTAGAGTTGTTTCATTCACACATGCTTGAGTAACCCTTATTATTAGTCACTTTACATCTCTCAACGCTCAAAATTCTCTGTCCCACCTTGTGATGTCATGAAGCGGTAGTTTTTAAGCTCCATACACCTTAGTGAAAGTATATGTAGTTTAAAAAACACTGTTGAGGACTTCCTGTATTACCACATGACATCACAAGGTGGAACAGTGACTCGAGTTTGAGGGAAGAACTCAGCCTAAATATGCAGGGTTTATGTGTTAAACGTGTGAATGAACCAAAAAACGACTCCAGGTTTATGAGGAGGAAACTACATTAGAACACATAAGAAACTGTGGAAATATGGGCCCTTTAACGCAGACCAATCTGTGCTTGAAAACAAAACCTAGAGTTCAAATATTGTGAGATTAAGATATTCAGATTAAGATTTTTTTTTGTTTTGGGTCAAATGTAACTGGATCAAAAGTCTTTCACTGAAGCAATGCCAATGTAAAACTTTCTGCAAGACCAATGGAGAATGATTGGTATATAAAAAAAAAAGCAAGTTGATCCCTGTGCGCTGTGATGTAGTAATTGCCTTGCTGAAATGTTCCACACTATGGCTTTTAACAAGATTTGGATTGTGTTTTTCCCTCTACAGCAAGACTCTTAAGAACTGCTGTTAAATCCAGATGAGTTATTGACAAAAGTTGGGGCCTTTTTTTAAGTAATTCACACAAGGACCAAAGGAGACAATGCATCCAAACATTTAATCACATTTAAAGGGCCCATATTACACTGCTTTCTGATCTGTTCTAATATTGTTTCCTCGTCACAAACAGACCTGGAGTTGTGTTTTGTTTCATTCACACATGTTTAACGCACAAACACTGACATCACAAGGTGGAACGGAGCATTTTGAGCTTTGGAGATGTATATAAGTAGATACTCAAACGTGTGCGAATGAAACAAAACACAACTCCAGGTCTGTTTTTGAGGAGGTACCAGGATTATAACACGGGTTAAAGCCCACAGAGTCCATTTTGTGTAATGTGGGGCCTTTAAAAGTGTCTAAATCTTAATATTGTTCATTAAAGGATTTGAACTTTGCCTTGCACTAAATTAATGACAAAACCACAAGCTGTTTTCATCGTCATCATAATTATTATTATCATTATTATTATTATTATGCTAATTTATTACAGTCTTTCAAGCAAACTTTTTATTTCTTGTTTTTATTTTTCTGTGATTCAAATGTGTGCAAATCACTACAAATACAGCAGTCTGCCCCCTGTATTACTGTGCTGTTAGAGCACAGCTGTTACTCTGGATGCCCTTCCCTAAAGATCCTGCATATCTAGGACCAGTGCAATACCTCCCCCTAGTGACTGGAGTGACCAAATGTTTTATGTTTTGTGCCTTTTTATTTTTAAGTTTAAAGTGTCATTGAACAAATGTGATTTTTTTTTTTTTTTTACCTGTTAAAACCTGTTTAACTAGTTTTATCAAAACTAAACCAGGTCTAAAACAGGAGAGTCTGTGATCTAAATCAGAGTCTAAACAAACCTAGGTCATAACAGGACTCAATCAGGTCTAATCTAGGGTCAAACCTGGACTAAACCAGGTCTAAACAAAGGACTACTAAACCAGGTATAAACCAAACGCTAAACCTAGAGTAACATGGGTCTAAACCAAAGTCTAAACAAACCATGTCCATAACAGGACTAAATCAGGTCTAAGTAGTAAAACAAGACTTTCACCACACATTTCAACGGTATGGGACTAAAATAGGATTACACTTAAAACAAAGTCTAAACGTCCGTTACAAGACAGGACCAAATCTCCTCAAGGTTCTAACCAGAACTTAACCAGATCTCATCCAGGTTGATACCAACTTAAAGTCCTGACCCATAACATGGACTAAATCAGGTCCATATTGGGCTCTAAATCACAAGTAAACCAGGACTTTTAAATACATTCCAAAGTATGGGACTAAACTAAGATTACATTTAAAATCAGGTCTAAACCATGTCCCCCAAACACAAAGCAGGACTAAACCAGATCTAAACCGGGACTAAACCGGATCTAAACCGGGACTAAACGGGACTAAACCAGGTCTAAAAGAGCTTTCTTCACCATTGCAAGTGGGACTAAACAATTGAGTAAAACATGTCTCTAAATCAGATCTAATCCAGGACTAATCAAAGACTTGCTTTTCCATTCCTAAAAATGTGGGACTAAACCAGACCCAATCAGAACTACTGTCTCCATTTTGATGCTGCAGATGTGATGCCAAACCTTCTGTTATGTATTTTATGGTTCTTTTGTGCCTAAAGTCAGACACAAGTTGGCTCTTTGGGTTAGAATTTGCTGGCCAGAGACAGTATTTTGAAGTGTTTTATCTGTTGTAAAGCGTGTGTTCTGATTACAGCTGCAGTTTGATTCTTTGATCCTGTTTTAAGAATGTGACGTGTTTTCACTTTGTTCCAGTCTAATAAACCATCTTTACCTCCTACATCCCTCTGCCCATCTTTTTGTCCATCCCTTGTTTGGTTGTCTTTAGAAAAGGTTTTTACTTAACTTGTGATTAAAAAGTTTATAACCTGCTCCTCAGGCACTGCTCCTTCACTAGTGTCAAATGTATAGACTTAGAAACTTAAAGACTAAACCTATAGCTATAATCTTTTTACATTTACTTTAAAAATCATGCCTGTTGCGTTAGTCAGTATGAGAGTTCAAATGTTTAGTGATGCACGGAGGCTGTAACTATAACATTATCAAAAGTGTGAGGAATATAGGGGGGTTTATTTTATTTTATTTATTTATTTTTTTGAGCAGTTCAGACCCACGCCTGAACCTCCCTCTTCGGCCTACAGGTGGTGCTGTTGGACCATGTATTGGTGTTGTAACGTGGGCGGGACTCCTCTGGAAAAATCTCTGAAAATGTCGTTTTTTTGTGTTGTTTTGTTTTTTTTCTTCTGGTGCAAATATTTTATTTTTTTTTCCCCCCACACAAAGTCACAGAGTGCTTCAAAATAAGAAGGTAAAACTCGTAAAAATAATACACAGTAAGTAACAGCGGTCTCCTCCGGTCCGAAACACCCCCGGCCTGTGGAAGTGCAGAGCTGTGACAGGGGCCCTTCTGCTGCTGCGGGTTCAGATCTCACAGTGCGGGAGTTTTGGAGCAGCTGCAGACAGAGGCCGCTCCTTTTACTTTAAACAAGAAAAACAAACCATTACATAGGCTAAACGTGAGGGCATAAAGGCACGTGATATAACTCCAGATCATTTTGAGTGCTGCTCTAATGACATTTTGTAAAAGATGACACAGAGGTTTCTGAGGTTTGGTGTAGCAGACTGTCCAAGATCATCCAAGTCCTGATTAATCCCCTGTTCTTTGGTTAGTAAAACTGTTACACATGACATGTTCAGAATCACCGTGCCACCTTTTACTGGAGAAGTCCTTATTTACATCAGGTCTTTTCTCCTGTGTAGACCATCCCCCACTTCCCTTCAGCTCCAAAATGAAATGGAGCTGTCAGATTCATGAACTTCAGCTCAAACTTAAGAGGATGGAAAATACCACAGACCTCTTGATTCTAGGGAAGTTCCATCCCAACATCTGACCAGGACAGGACAGAGACACAGATCGCAGCTCCTCTTATCAGCTAAGACCCAGGACAAAGCACCACAAGAGAAGTTACAACTCTCAGTTCTCTCTTCCAAATGTAGGGCTTATCCTTTCAACGTGGCTTTTGAATCAGAAATGACCATAGCTGAATCTGCTGATCTGACCAAAGGCAAAGCGCTTCTCAAACTTTGATTAAACTGTACTCAAGCCTTAATCTGTGACCTGGTGCTGCTGTTCAGACCTTATGGATCCTGTCTTCTTCTCCTCTTTAGAGGATACAACATTCTTGAATCAGCCTGATGCTGCCTAAAGTCAAGAGCTGTTGTAGATCATGTGGCCACTGTCCATCTCAGCCCATCTTATTCTTACAGAACTAAACACCCTGAAGATATCAGACCTCCTAAACATCAGACCTCCAAAACATCAGACCTCCAAACATCAGACCTCCAACATTAGACCCTCCCAATATCAAACATCAGACCTCCAAACATCAGACCTCCAAACACCAGACCTCCAACATCTCAGACCTCCAAATATCAGACCTCCAAATATCAGAACTCCAAACATCAAACCTCCAAAACATCAGACCTCCAAATATCAGACCTCCAAACATCAGACCTCCAAACACCAGACCTCCAAAAAACATCAGACCTCCAAACATCAGACCTCCAAACACATCAGACCTCCAAACATCAGACCTCCCAAATATCAGACCTCCAAACATTAGACCTCCAAACATCAGACCTCCAACACCAACTCCAAACACCAGACCTCCAAACATCAGACCTCCAAAACATCAGACCCTCTCCAAATATAAGACCTCCAAAATATCAGACCTCCAAAACATCAGACCTCCAAACATCAGCCTCAAAATATCAGACCTCCAAACATCAGACCCTCCAAACATCAGACCTCCAAAACATCCAGACCTCCAAATATCCGATGACCTCCAAACATCAGACCTCCAACATCAGACCTCCAAATAATCAGACCTCCAAACATCAGACCTCCAAACATCAGACCTCCAAACATCAGACCTCCAAATATCAGACCCAAACATCAGACCTCCAAACATTCAGACCTCCAAATATCAGACCTCCAAACATCAGACCTCCAAACATCAGACCTCCAAACATCAGACTTCCAAAAGATCTATCAGACCTCCAAACATCAGACCTCCAAATATCAGACCTCCAAACATCAGACCTCCAAATATCAGACCTCCAAACATCAGACCTCCAAATATCAGACCTCCAAACATCAGACCTCCAAATATCAGACCTCCAAACATCAGACCTCCAAATATCAGCCCTCCAAACATCAGACCTCCAAATATCAGACCTCCAATAATCAGACCCCTGGACCAGGCCATGGACCCACATCTCTACTCTCCCTGATGTGGTCCACACATCATTTGGCTTAATCAACTTAGACTCACCACAGCCCGAGATAACTCTGAATTAGTTTGTGTGGATCTTTAAATCTTTAGAAATCACTCACATATTCACAGATTCACATATTCACATATTCACATATCACAATATTCTAGTCAATGATGTGAAGCTTAACCTGGTACATAAATTACCAATAAACCACAGTGGATGTTACACTAGATAGTCATTAAGATGTGAGCAAGTAAAATCAGCACCATGGACAGAGACACGAAGAGAAGGAGGGG
>JAIEZT010001011.1:0-25086 GCA_019594935.1 Periophthalmus modestus | reverse complement strand
CCACCAACAATGAGGGGCCCATCACCTTCGCGGGGCCCAAAATTCAGGGCCCCACACCGCTTACATTAATATGGTGCTCAGAGGCCTCCCCTGATAGTCCTAGTGCTGTTTTTTCGCTTGGCCCACAAGGTGGCAAAGTATGGGTCCGTGTGTGAGATTTTTTTTACTCACTAGGGACCCCTGTGGCCGGGTCCTGGAATTGACTCTCACACACACTACCGGAAGTGTGTATCATTTTTCAAAGGACAAGATGATTTTATATGTAATATCAGGTGAGTAATATTAAAACTTTTATGACAAATGTGACTGATAACGATTTTTACATGAATTTGACTTGGTTTCTGTGGTTTATGTTAGCTGTATTCATAAAATGTTCCACATAGAAGTTAGAAAGCTATCATATGTAAGGTGTACAAAGAGCATACTATGTGCTATACTAAAAATTACCAGCGTTAACACGTTTTTATATGCACCTACTGTCAACTAAGTAAGAATTAAAATAGTAAAACTTGTGATCCGCAAGTCTATCCTACAACCTCGAGGTAAGTGTGCTAATGTTAGCTAGCATGTTTTAGCATTAACATTTTCATGTTGAAAGTAAAACGAGTTACTCAAATGTATTAGAAAAAAGAATTTAGTGCTGAAATTATGTTGATTACTGTGTCAATGCATCTAGTGAAATGCTCTGCAGTGAAAGAGAAAAAAAAATGTTTTTAAGTGGAGGTTAGCTAAAGATGATATTAGGTATATTAGCATTGTCGAATGCTAACGCTAGCTAGCATGTTTTAGCATTAGCAGCTTCATGTTCAAAGTACATCGAGCTCAAACCACGTTTAAAACAATTTGATTATTAAAATTGTTTCAATGTAAATCTGCTGTGTTGATGCTTTTAGTTGCTGTTGACTCTAAATAAGAATTTAGCTCTGTTAGATAATGTTTGCTAATCTACCCTCATGTTTAATCTACACTTTATTTATTTAAAACATTTTCAAACATCACAGTGAATTATGAACATAGAGTTGTTTTAAATTTACTGCCTCTGACTTTTTCTAGTAATGTAGACATATTACATTTCATAATAAAACTAATTACATTTTTGAAGTAAGATTCCCAACACTGCCTAAGTGTGTATGTGCAGCACGAGACAACAGCAGCGTAATGAAATAACTCGCTTTTAGCTCACGTTTCTAGTGATTATATGTAAGTTATTTATACAGGCAGTCATTTCAAATAGTGAGCTAGTTTCAGAGCTAGTTGAGTGAAATGGAGGAGTATGATGCAGCGTAATGTAAAGTTGGTTTACGTTTGGGGGTGACGCACGGTCAGGCGGTGCGTCGGTGCCATAGCAACCCCAGCGCACTATATAAGCGCGTGCGCTCTGTCACGTGCCTCCTTTCACCTGAACGCTCAGCGGACAACTGTACGTGACTTTGGTATTCATCTCTTATTTGCCCTTCCCGGGTTGTAAAACACAGTCGCAACATTTTCTAACTCTCTGTTATCACTTTTTTTTTTTGCAAGAGTGAAAAGTTTTACGATGGCTCGTTTCTTCGCCCTGGCTCGCCGCTTCATCCGTGCGCTCGCCCTCTTCTGGCAGCTCCCCCCCGGAGGTAAAAAACATCAAATATCATTCAGTTATGATAAACTATGATCAATATTACAAACATAGTAAATACTTAATGTCTTAAGAACAGTTTTGTCCACATGCTACAAAGCTCTTAACATTATATAGTCCTCAGGTTTATGAGCATTGACAGCTACATTTGATACGTTGAGACTTTTATTGGATGATTTTATTTTGGATAATGATGAAAAGTTGGTGTAACTGGTCTAAATATATCAGCACGACTAAGAAGTGAAGAGTTATCATCACATTTATGGGAAATCAGGTGTTTTATTTTGTGGGCATCGAAATTCATCAGAGCTGGAGTGAAACAAAATGGCGCCCGCGGCCTTTAAACTGGACAGTTTAAAAAATGCTCTGAGAACATGTTTTATCTCCATAGCAACGCTGTTGTTTTGCTTTAATTTGAGCAGGTCATTAGAGGTGTATGGAGCTTATAAAGACTGGGTCTACTCCCCGCGCTGTGCCAGTCAGAGCTCCCTCATTTGTCTCACTGCGCCATCAACTTATTTCAGTATAAGATCATAATAATTTCTGAAACTGATTAAATATAATATCTGGAAAAAAACCCCAAAACATTACAAACATAGACAACATTTGTTACGCATTATACCCCATCAGTGTTGCGTGTATCTTTGAATAACAGTCTTGTGTGACCAGTGCCCTTAAACACAAGAGCTCCACATCAGAGAGGCAGCTTTTCTGCTCCAAGCCCGAGGCTCTCTCCCCGGCGTGGACCGCTCTGCCTGCCCGGCTCAGAGCGTGTATCTGCGGAGGAAGAACTCCGCATCTTCCGCATCCAGCGGCGTTTGATGGACTATGCTTTTTTGTCACAAATGAATTACAATTGCAACGGATTGTTTCATGTTGTAAAATAAAACTCTGTGATTTTAGCTTAGCATAAGTAGGGATTTGGATAGTAGTAGTAGTCATTAGAGTATGTGGTAGTAGTCTGATTTGGTCTAGCTTCAATTTAAAAAGTGTTTAACATTGTCAAACCTGTTGCAGAGGCTGTGGACCTTTGGAACCCTCGGGATCATCCAGACCTCTACTCCTCAGATGAGGACGACGAAGGTGAGCCAGAGTTAGTTGGTTACAGGCAAATATGTCTGTCTTGATCTTGTTCATGTGGAGCCCAGGAGGGGGTGTAGGATGTCACCATGAGCTCAGGATTGGGGATTTTAAGATAAGATAAGATATGCCTTTATTAGTCCCACAGTGGGGAAATTCCAGCATTGCACCGCACACATAGAGAACAGAAGGAAAATCGTACATGCAAAAAAAAACAGATAAAAAATTAAAACAAGATAATGGATAAATAGCTAGAAATAATTTAAGAAATAGACTTAAAAATAAACTCTAATATACACATATATATACATATAGATATACATCTCCCTAAAGTGACTTGAGTAAGTGACTTTTATTTTATTTTAATTGTATTTTTAAATTTAATCACAAAAAATGATGTCATGCACCTACAGTTTGGACTGTTAGTTAGTTTGGACACAAGATTCAAAAATAACAAATCGTGCCTACAAAGTCTGGCCCATCCAGATCTACAACACAGGCCTCTTGTGTTACTTAAGCAGCTGTGAGAAGGAGCAGTAGTAGTCGTGGTAGTAGTCTGACTTGCTCTAGCTACAATTAAAAGGTGTTTAACATTGTCAAACCTATTGCAGAGGCTGTGGACTGTTGGGACCTTCCAGACCTTCTGATGGAGACCCGTCCAGTCCTCTGCTCCCCAGTCCTCTGCTCCCCAGTCCAGGACCACCGAGTAAGAGTAAGAGTTAGGTGGTTACAAGCTTGTACTTGGGTCGTCTGATGTATTCTCACTGAGTGATTCTTAAACATAGGGACGGAGCCCATGACTTTGTAGCTATGTATTATGCGTTGTTGTTGGTTTTTTTTGTTTTTTTTTTTTTTTAAGTGTGCGTACAAACAAATGTATGTTTTGATCTTGTTCATGTGGAGCCCATGAGCTCAGGATTGGGATTTTTTTTCTATAATAGAAATGTTTTATATTGGTATTCTTTTTTTTTTGTTGGGGGGGACACAATCTTAATATTGCCATCTTGGTTTTGTTCTTATACAAAAGATAAAAAAATACTGAGTTAAGCACCAGTGAAACAGTAGCTGTAGCAGTAAATAGGCCATTTGAAACTGGTCAGAAGTGATGTTATGCACCTACAGTTTGGACTGTTAGTTTTGGACATAAGAATCAAAATAACTAATCATGCCTACAAAGTCTGTCCCATCGAGATGTACAAACATAGGCCTCTTTGATATGTTACTAAGTGTGTGAGGAGGAGGAGTAGTCGTCATTAGAGTCTGTGGTAGTAGTCTGACTCGCTCTAGTTACAATTTAAAGGGTGTTTAACATTGTCAAACCTGTTGCAGAGGCTGTGGACCGTCGTCTTCTGCGTCCAGACCTCTACTCCTCAGACGAGGAGGACCAAGGTGAGTCAGAGTTAGGTGGTTACAGGCTTGTACTTGGGTCGTCTGATGTATTCTCATTGAGTGATTCTTAAACATGGGGATGGAGCCCATGTCCACCCAATAATATAATACATGTATTATTATTATTTTTTTATCCCTTCACGTCCCCCTTATGACACTCTGCATTGTTTTGTGTGGTGTGCGTGTGTGGGCATGTGTATATACGCTTGTGTGCGTGCATGCACACATACAAACATATGTATGTCTTGATCTTGTCACCTTGAGCTCAAGATTGGGGTATTTATTTTATTCATTATTATTTATTATTATTTACTACTACTATCATATTATTATCGTTATCATTATTACTATGATTTTTTTTAGGGGGGAGGGGGATTTATTCCAAAAAACAAATAGTAGTCATGGTAGTAATCATAGTAGTCATTAGAGTCTGTGGTAGTAGTAGTCTGACATGCTCTAAAACCTGTTGCAGAGGCTGTGGACCGTCGGGACCGTCGGAGCCGTCGGGGCCGCTGTTGGCGCCGTTGGGGCCGTCGGGACCCTCGGTTGAGACGCGTCCAGACCAAGGTGAGTCAAAGGTAGGTGGTTCCGGACTTGCACTTGACGAGGTTGAGGACATGGACTGGACTGACTACGGTCAACTGATGAAGAGCGCTGCGTGAGTCTCCCTGAAGAGGAAGAGACGACGAAGAGGCTCGTCTCCTCTCCTGCTCAAGCTGTGGAGCCAGAGGGTCGTGCCCCGACCCCCTCTCCTCAGCAGCGAGCACGCTGCCCTTCTCCTGCTCCTCCGCCGCGCCGCGCCTCCTCCTACCCAGGCTGATCCCCCGGCCCCTCCACCTCTGCTGGGACGTCCAGAGGCTTCAGGTCCTACTGGCACCACCACCGAGACTCTGAGTTGGACGAGACTCAGCCAGCTTGGACTCAGAGCTTGGCGCGCCGGCATTTACCAAACTTCAGCCGCGCCCACCACATTGATTTCTTTCTTGATTTCTTTCTTGGTTGATTTAAAAAAAAAAAAAAAAAAAATCAGTAGATTGAAGTTAAGGATGCTATGCAGGATTTCATTAAACGACAAACATTGATGATAAAAAAAAACTAACCTTTTCTTGTTTAGTTTAGTGTTAATTACTATTCTGAATTCAATCTGAGTATTGCAGTTTTACAGAAATTCCTGCATAGTACGCCTTGTACTTTAACTTTTTTTTAAAACTTTTTAAACATTTTTTCATTAACATTTTTTAAGTAATAAAAAATGCAAGGATTATTATATAGGACTTCATAAAAACTTAAGAAACCTTGATGACAAAAATATAAAGTTCTGTGATTGGCCTTCTTCTCATTGAGTGATTCTTAACCACAGGGACAGAGCCTATGGCCACATAATCATATAATACATGTATTATGTGATTGGGCCTCAGGGTTATTTTGTACTGAAAAAGTGAGTTTTAATTGAAACACAAAATTGAAGTATTGAAGTTTGACAGAATGTCCTGCATAGTACACCTTGCATTTACTTTAAGTGTGTGCTTTTCTGGGCATAGGAGGGTTAGACAGTGTTTGTGTGTGACAGTTTGTTTCAAGTTTCCAGTTTCAAGTTTCCAGTTTCAAGTTTCCAGTTTCAAGTTTAAACTTTCAAGTAAAAAAAAAAAAAAATACACAAAATACAAAAAAAAAAAGCTTTAGTAGTATTCATATTACATTACATATGTAATAGTGATTTTGAAGAGTCCAGAGTGTGACTGGCTTTGGGGTATTTTGACAATCTATTTACAGCTACAAGCTTTAGACCCTACCAGCTCAGTGCAGCTCAGTGCTGACCTTTAACCTGCAGCTACCACATCTACTGCAGCTCCCTCCGTTCTGACGGACTGAGTTCTGCTTAAATATTATGCAGATAACTAATATCTAACACACCGTGATGAGTTAGAGTACAGAGGAAATGTCAACTCCTCACATAATAACTGGGTGAATAATATGTGGACCTGTGGCTTTGTTCAGTGTTTTCTCCTGTTTATGTTGGATTCAAACTGTTCTGTCTGATGGTAATGTGCCATTTCAAATCCAGTAGGTATTTTACTCTCAGCCTTTGTGAACAGTCTCATACTGTAACAGTAACATATACTGACTTGTACTGTCAGTGTGAAAGTATCTGGAGATGTGGGTTTGTTCACTAACTCACCGGTCAGTGGGACACTCCCTGTTTCTCCTCTTTTTTATTGTTGATTGTTTTAGTTTTTTTTTATTAGTTAGTTATTATAATTTTATACCTTTTGTAAACAGTCTGATTGGAGGCTCTTTTATATTTGCTCTTTATAATTGTATCTCGAGGTCTGGGTTTGTTCACTGACTCGTGGGTCGGTGGGACACTCCCTGTTTCTCCTCTTTTTGTTGTTTTGTTTGAGACATTATGTACATGTTTTTTTGTTTCTTTTTGTAAATTAGATACTGTGTTTGTATTTATACTTAGGTTTAGGTGTTTTATTGTAAATTATCTGAACTTCAAAAGTATTTGACTGATAATAATAATAATCAAACAAACAGGTAAGAAAGAAGAAACAACAGGTAAGAAAATGATGATTCCATAGAAGCTGCTTTTGTGTACTTAATGTCTTAACACTGTCTCTCTTTCTGTTTTTACATGGCGACTGGTTTGGAGGGGCCAGCGATGGTCCTGTGATCTGATGACGCTGATGAGAAAAAAAGTGTTTTTCCAGAAGATGAAGAGCAAGAGCTGATCACAAAAATTAGGTAAAAAAAAATAATTCCATAAAATCTTGTTATGAGTGTTTACTCAGTGTCTTACCTCTGTCTCTCTTTCTGTTTCCATGTGATCTAATGAAGCTGACGAGAAAGTTTGTGTCTCCAGAAGATGAAGAGCAAGAACTGTTCACAAAGATTAGGTAAGAAAATAATAATAATTCCACAGAAACTGCTTTTGAATATTTACTCAGTGTCTTACCTCTGTCTCTCTTTCTGTTTCCATGTGATTTCATGAAGCTGAGGAGAAAAAAAAAATGTTTCCAGAAGATGAAAAAGCAAGAACTGTTCACAAAAATTAGGTAAGAAAATAATAATTTCATAGAATCTGCTTTTGAAAGTTTACTCAATGTCTTACCTCTGTCTCTTTCTGTCCTTACATGGCGACTGGTTTGGAGAGACCAGCAGTCGTCCTGTGATCTGATGAAACTGAGAAAAAAAACGTGTTTCCAGAAAATGAAGAGCAAGAGCTGATCACAAAAATTAGGCAAGAAAATATAATAATTCCACAGAAGCTGCTTTTGAATCTTTACTCAGTGTCTTACCTCTGTCTCTCTTTCTGTTTCCATGTGATCTAATGAAGCTGACGAGAAAGTTGTATCTCCAGAAGATGAAGAGCAAGAACTGTTCACAAAATTAGGTAAGAAAATAATTATTTCATAGAATCTGCTTTTAAAGTTACTCAATGTCTTACCTCTGTCTCTTTCTGTCCTTACATGGCGACTGGTTTGGAGAGACCAGCAGTCATCCTGTGATCTGATGAAGCTGAGGAGAGGAACCATGTCTCCAGAAGATGAAGAACAAGATGGAGCTAATCAGAGAAAAACACCCTGAAAGAATATCCAGAAATCTGTCAATAAATAAAAGAAGGGTGATTTGGAACAACAAACAGGATTATACAAATGTAAATATTTTTGTACAGTTTACTTAAAAGGGCATTATGTTACTTTTGTGCTTGTCTGTTGGAAATCTACACAGTACAGCTTCATTTATAATAACTAACATTATAAATTATGGCGTTTTTAAGTGCTCAAAAGTTGTGTGAAAAAACATGCATTCTTACGTGAGCAGGGTCACCTCTCCACAGATGTGACTTGTAACTTGGCCTGACGATGTCGACTCTATGGAGATAGTTAGGTTACTGCCACACTGGGAGCATTCTAATAACGTGTCTAAAGAAACAAGCAGGTGGCGTACACTTTACCAGAAATTTAAATCTGATTTTCTTAATTGCTCTGACCACGGAGGACGCTGCATTAGTTTGAAACATGAAATATGAATACTACTGGTTTAAAAATAAGTAGAGTAAAGATTGAAGACTGGTATAAATGTTATTTTTCCCAGATCTTAGGTTTCACAGCCTGTTTTTTTCAGTCCCTGGTTTATGTCTTATACAACAGTGCGACATGAAACTGTTAAATGAATAAAGATCTGTACAGTGAGTTTGAGGATTAAAAATCTGTGTAGCTCTGACACTCAGGTTTATTTTACAGAACATTCTTCTGGGCTGGTTTGAGGAAACAAAAAAAGTTTCATTGAATAAAGGAATGTGCAGTTATTCCCAGACAATAATAAGAAGAATACGTTATTATCAATAGAAATTATTATTGCAATAATAATAATAATCATGTAATAATATTTGTTTCTGATGTAAGAGTCAAAAACCAAGAGACTGAAACATCAAGTCAAAGTTTTATGAGCTCCACAAGTAAAGTGAACAATGAAGCAACGGACTCTCCAGAAAGGACAGAAGAGAGATGTGACTGACAGATTTTATCATGTCCCCCAAAGTGTGTGTGTGTGTGTATGTATGTGTGTGTGTGTGTGTGTGTGTGTCTCTCTCTGTCTGTGTGTGTGTGTCTCTCTCTCTGTCTGTGTGTGTCTCTCTCTCTGTCTCTCTCTCTCTGTCTGTCTGTGTGTGAGTGTGTCTCTCTCGTTCACTCTCTCTGTGTGTGTGTGTGTGTCTCTGTCTCTTTCTCTGTCTCCCTGTGTGTGTTTCTCTCTGTGTCTCTCTTTCTGTCTCTGTGTGTGCGTGTCTTTCTCTCTCTCCTCTCACTCTCTCTCTGTCTCTCTCTCTTGCTCTGTCTCTCTCTTGTTCACTCTCTCTCTTTGTCTGTCTTTCTCTTTCTTTCACTCTCTCTCTTGCTGTCTCTCTGTCTCTCTCTTTATCTGTCTGTCTTTCTCCTCTCACTCTCTCCCTTTCTTTCTCTGTCTCTCTCTCTCACTCACTCTCTACCTTTATCTTTGTGTCTGTCTGTCTGTCTGTCTTTCTCTCTGCTGTGGTGTGTAGCATTCACCCTGAGTCCATACAGTTCATTCCCCCAATACACAGCCCATGACAGACAGAAATACTGCAGTATTTGTAGTGGGTTTTGGTGTATATTCAAAATGGAGATCAGGCAGGATTGAGAGAGTCTAAGACACGACTCAAGTATAATAACCAGTATTGTCGCAAATGTCAGAAACTGTATATTTCCATGCAAAAACATTTTATTAATACAAAGCAGGAAACATTTGAAACAGTAGCTATGATGGTACACAATAATTCAGCAAGGTTTTAGAGAGAGAGACTGGAAGTGACAGCTGACACTTTCTCTTTAGTTCTGTCAGTAAAAAACTACAACTTCAGTCTTCAGTCTGAGTTTAGCTCGATAAAGTTGTTCTGCATCCACACACCGAACTGTTGGACGCGGTGGCAGAGTGAATCCACTGGAGCGTGCCAACTGGCCAAAATTTACCTGAGAGTCCCGCCTCTTCCCAATCGATGGGATTCATTCCAGATTGATAATGGGTGTGATACCAGGTTACAAGTATATAAAAAGTATTTGGAGAATTTACTACTGTAGACAGTTAGGTCAGTCTGGGTGTAACATCTCAATTATGACATAACCTGTTTTTTTTTTGGGGTTTTTTTTTTTTTTTGGTTTTTTAAGGCATATGTACAAACACCACATCAAAATTGGAATTAGTCAACACTTACCCTGCAAATAAACTAAAATTAGACCAGAACTACACTAGTACTAGAACAGGACCTAGTCTTCTTTCAGAGTAAACCAGGGTCAAACCCAGTAAAAATGCAGCTATAGGAGTTTTAATGTAATCTCTTTCTCTCTCCGATCATTCTGTTCTGGTTTGTCTCACAGTTCGGGGGCTGCATGTTGTTCACCTGGAGGAAGATTAGACTGAGACGAGGAGGGGCCAGTGAAATCTGACCTTTTTCAATGAAACAGGAGGAAAAAAACATGTTCAATATCCAGACTGCAGAGGAATCTCCCACACAGGGCAGTATGCTTAACACTGCATCAGTCACACCCGTCAGATACTATTAAAGTCAAGGAGAGAGCACTGTCCAACTCAAGTTACTGTAACAGAGCACGAGTGGTAACTTTTAACTATATTCATTACATACAGTTAAAGTAACACTGTGGAACCTTCCAGGCAAAGAAAGAACATCTCCGTGGTTCCCCTTCTGGGTGGGTGCATATCTTTCTGTCTTTCGGGGCATCCCGCCTGGGGCCATTGTAGGGCCTCCTGGGCTGGTGCCTGTCATTCTATCTTTGGGTGCACCCTGCCTGGGGCCTGTGTAGGGCCTTCTGGGCTGGTGCCTGCCTTCGTGGCATCCCGCCTGGGGCCTGTGTAGGGCCTTCCGGGCTTGTGCCTTTCTTTCGGGGCATCCCGCCTGGGGCCTGTGTAGGGCCTTCCAGACTGGTGCCTGTCTTTTGGGGCACCCCGCCTGGGGCCTGGGTAGGGCCTTCTGGGTTGGTGCCTGTCTCTGGGGCCACCCTGCCTGGGGCCTTTGTAGGGCCTACTGGGTTGGTGCCTGTCTTTCTGTCTTTTGGGGCACCTTGCCTGAGGCCTGTGTAGGGCCTTCCGGGTTGGTGCCTGTCTTTCTGTCTTTCTGGGTACCTTGTCTGGGGCCTGTGTAGGGCCTCCCGGGCGGGTGCTTGTCTTTCTGTCTTTCTGGGTACCTTGTCTGGGGCCTGTGTAGGGCCTTCCGGGTTGGTGCCTGTCTTTCTGGGTACCCTGCCTGGGGCCTGTGTAGGGCCTCCCGGGCGGGTGCTTGTCTTTCGGGGCATCCCGCCTGGGGCCTGTGTAGGGCCTTCCAGACTGGTGCCTGTCTTTCCGGGCACCCCGCCCGGGGCTTATGTAGGGCCTTCCGGGTTGGTGCTTATCTTTCTGTCTTTCGGGGTACCCCCCGTGGGCCCTATGTAGGGCCTCCCAGGCTGGTACCAGTCTTTCTGTCTATCGGGTCACCCCGCCCGGGCCTGTGTAGGGCCTTCTGGGTTGGTGCCTCTCTCTGAGGGCACCCTGCCTGGGGCCTTTGTAGGGCCTCCCGGGTTGGTGCCTGTCTTTCTGTCTTTTGGGGCACCTCTCCTGGGGCCTGTGTAGGGCCTTCCGGGTTTGTGCCTTTCTTTCTGTCTTTCTGGGTACCTTGCCTGGGGCCTGTGTAGGGCCTCCTGGGCAGGTGCTTGACTGTCGGGGCATCCCGCCTGGGGCCTGTGTAGGGCCTTCCAGACTGGTGCCTGTCTTTCGGGACACATTGCCTGGGGCCTGTGTAGGGCCTCCCGGGCTGGTGCCTGTCTTTCAGTCTTTCTGGGTACCTTGCCTGGGGCCTGTGTAGGGCTTCCCGGGCGGGTGCTTGTCTTTAAGGGCATCCCGCCTAGGGCCTGTGTACGGCCTTCTGGACTGGTGCCTGTCTTTCGGGGCACATTGCCTGGGGCCTGTGTAGGGCCTCCCGGGCTGGTGCCTGTCTTTCAGTCTTTCTGGCTACCTTGCCTGGGGCCTGTGTAGGGCCTCCCGGGCGGTGCTTGTCTGTCGAGGCATCCCGCCTGGGGCTGTGTAGGGCCTTCCGGGCTGGTGCCTGTCTTTCTGTCTTTTGGGGCACCCCGCCTGGGGCCTGTGTAGGGCCTTCCGGGTTGGTGCCTGTCTTTCTGGGTACCCTGCCTGGGGCCTGTGTAGGGCCTCCCGGGGGGTGCTTGTCCTTCGGGGCATCCCGCCTGGGGACTGTGTAGAGCCTTCCAGACTTGGTGCCTGTCTTTCCGGGCACCCCGCCCGGGGCTTATGTAGGGCCTTCCGGGTTGGTGCTTTTCTTTCTGTCTTTTCGGGTACCCCCCGTGGGCCCTATGTAGGGCCTCCCAGGCTGGTACGTGTCTTTCTGTCTATCGGGGCACCCCGCCGGGCCTGTGTAGGGCCTTCTGGGTTGGTGCCTGTCTCTGGGGGCACCCTGCCTGGGGCCTGTGTAGGGCCTTCCGGGTTTGTGCCTTTTTTCTGTCTTTCTGGGTACCTTGCCTGGGGCCTGTGTAGGGCCTCCGGGCAGGTGCTTGACTGTCGGGTCATCCCGCCCTGGGCCTGTGTAGGGCCTTCCAGACTGGTGCCTGTCTTTCGCGTTACCCCGCCCGGGGCCTGTGTAGGGCCTCCCGGGCCGGTGCCTGTCTTTCTGTCTTTCGGGGCACCCTGCCTGGGGCCTGTGTAGGGCCTTCCGGGCTGGTGCCTGTCTTTCTGTCTTTCGGGGCACCCCGCTGGGGGGCCTGTTTAGGGCCTTCCGGGTTTGGTGCTCTTCTTTCTGTCTTTCGGCTCACCCCGCCTGGGGCCTGTATAGGGCCTTCTTGGTGGGGCCATATCTTTCTGTCTTTTGGGGCATCCTGCCTGGGGCCTCTTTAGGGCCGTCCGTGTTGGTGCCTGTCTTTCTGTGTAAAGTGCCTGGGGCCTGTGTAAGGCCTCCCGGGCGGGTGCTTTTTTTTCGGGGCACCCCGCCTGGGGCCTGTGTAGGGCCTTCTGGGTTGGTGCCTGTCTCTGGGGGCAACCTGCCTGGGGCCTTTGTAGGGCCTCCCGGGTTGGGGCCTGTCTTTCTGTCTTTCGGGGCATCCCGCCTGAGGCCTGTGTAGGGCCTTCCGGGTAGGTGCCTGTCTTTCTGTCTTTCTGGGTACCCTGCCTGGGGCATGTGTAGGGCCTCCCGGGCGGGTGCTTGTCTTTCGGGGCATCCCGCCTGGGGCCTGTGTAGGGCCTTCCATACTGGTGCCTGTCTGTCGGGGCACCCCGCTCGGGGCCTGTGTAGGGCCTCCCGGACTGGTGCCTGTCTGTCTGTCTTTCGTGGCATCCCGCCTGGGGCCTGTGTAGGGCCTTCTGGGCTGGTGCCTGTCTTTCGTGGCATCCCGCCTGTGGCCTGTGTAGGGCCTTCTGGGCTAGTGCCTGTCTTTCGGGGCATCCCTCCTGGGGCCTGTGTAGGGCCTTCCAGACTGGTGCCTGTCTTTTGGGGCACCCCGCTCGAGGCCTTTGTAGGGCCTTCCGGACTGGTGCCTGTCTGTCTGTCTTTCGTGGCATCCCGCCTGGGGCCTGTGTAGGGACTTCTGGGCTGGTGCCTGTCTTTCGTGGCATCCCGCCTGGGGCCTGTGTAGGGCCTTCCAGAATGGTCCCTGTCTTTTGGGGCACCCCGCCTGGGGCCTGGGTAGAGCCTTCTGGATTGGTGCCTCTCTCTGGGAACACCCTGCCTGGGGCCTTTGTAGGGTCTCCCGGGCTGCTACCTGTTTTTCTGTCTTTCGGGGCACCCCACATGGGGTCTGTGTAGGGCCTTCTGGGATGGTGCCTGTCTCTGGGGGCATCCGGCCTGGGGCCTTTGTAGGGCCTCCCGGTTGGTGCCTGTCTTTCTGTCTTTCGGGGCACCTCGCCTGGGGCCTGTTTCGGGCCTTCCGGGTTGGTTCCTGTCTTTCTGGGTACCCTGCCTGGGGCCTGTGTAGGGCCTTCCAGACTGGTGCATGTCTTTCGGGGTACCCCGCTCGGGGGCCTGTGTAGGGCCTCCCGGACTGGTGCCTGTCTGTCTGTCTTTCGTGGAATCCCGCCTGGGGCCTGTGTAGGGCCTTCTGGGCTGGTGCCTGTCTTTCGGGTCACCTCGCCTGTGGCCTGTGTAGGGCCTTTCGGGTGGTGCTTGTCTTTCTGTCTTTCGGGGTACCCCGACTGGGGCCTGTGTAGGTTCTCCCCGGCCGTTGCCTGTCTTTCTGTCTTTCGGGTCACCCTGCTCGGGGCCTGTGTAGGGCCTTCTGGGTTGCTGCATGTCTTTCTGTCTTTCGGGTCACCCCGCACTGGGGCCTGTGTAGGGCCTCGCGGGCTGGTGCCTGTCTTTCTGTCTTTCGTGGCACCCTGCCTGGGCCTGTGTAGGGCCTTCCGGGCGGGGTGCTTGTCTTTCGGGGCATCCGCCTGGGGCCTCTGTAGGGCCTTCCAGACTGGTGCCCGTTTGTCGGGGCATCCGCCCGGGGCCTATGTAGGGCCTCCCGGGCTGGTGCCTGTCTTTCTGTCTTTCGGGGCTCCCTGCCTGGGTCCTGTGTAGGGCCTCCGGGCTGGTGCCTGTCTTTCTGTCTTTCGGGGCACCCGCCCTGGGGCCTGTGTAGAGCCTCCCGGGCTGGTGCCTGTCTTTCAGTCTTTCTGGGTACCTTGCCTGGGGCCTGTGTAGGGCCTCCCGGGCGGGTGCTTGTCTGTCGGGCATCCCGCCTGGGGCCTGTGTAGGGCCTTCCGGGCTGGTGCCTGTCTTTCTGTCTTTCGGGCACCCCGCCTGGGGCCTGTGTACGGCCTTCTGGGTAGGTGCATATCTTTCTGTCTTTTCGGGGCATCCTGCCTGGGGCCTGTGTAGGGCCTTCCGGGTTGGTGCCTGTCTTTCTGGGTACCCTGCCTGGGGCCTGTGTAGGGCCTACCGGGCGGGTGCTTGTCTTTCGGGGCATCCCGCCTGGGGCTGTGTAGAGCCTTCTAGACTGGTGCCTGTCTTTCTGAGCACCCTGCTCGGGGCTTATTTAGGGCCTTCCGGGTTGGTGCTTATCTTTCTGTCTTTCAGGGTACCCCCGTGGGCCTATGTAGGGCCTCCCAGGCTGGTACCTGTCTTTCTGTCTATCGGAGCACCCCGCCCCGGGGCCTGTGTAGGGCCTTCTGGGTTGGTGCCTGTCTCTGGGGGCACCCTGCATGGGGCCTTTGTAGGGCCTACCGGGTTGGTGCCTGTCTTCTGTCTTTTGGGGCACCTCTCCTGGGGCCTGTGTAGGGCCTTCCGGGTTTGTGCCTTTCTTTCTGTATTCTGGGTTCCTTGCCTGGGGCCTGTGTAGGGCCTCCCAGGCAGGTGCTTGACTGTCAGGGCACCCCGCCCGGGGCCTGTGTAAGGCCTCCCGGGCTGGTGCCTGTCTTTCTGTCTTTCGGGGCATCCCGCCTGGGGACATTGTAGGGCCTCCCGGGCTGGTGCCTGTCTTTCTATCTTTGGGTGCACCCCGCCTGGGGCCTGTGTAGGGCCTCGCGGGCTGGTGCCTGTCTTTCTGTCTTTACGGGCACCCCGCTGGGGCCTCTATAGGGCCTTCCGGGTTCGTGCCTGTCTGTCTGGGTACCCTGCCTGGGGCCTGTGTAGGGCCTCCCGGGCGGGTGCTTGTCTTTCGGGGCATCCCGCCTGGGGACTGTGTAGGGCCTTCCAGACTGGTGCCTGTATATTGGGGCACCCTGCTCGGGGCCTGTGTAGGGCCTCCCGGGCTGGTGCCTGTCTTTCTTTCTTTCGGGGCACCCTGCCTGGGGCATTTGTAGGGCCTCCCGGGCTGGTGCCTGTCTTTCTGTCTTTCGGGGCACCCTGCCTGGGGCCTGTGCCTGTGCCTTCTGGGCTGGTGCCTGTCTTTCTGTCTTTCGGGGCACCCCGCCTGGGGCCTGTTTAGGGCCTTCCGCGTTGGTGCTCTTCTTTCTGTCTTTCGGGTCACCCCGCCTGGGGCCTGTTTAGGGCCTTCTTGGTGGGTGCATATCTTTCTGTCTTTCGGGGCATCCTGCCTGCGGCCTCTGTAGGGCCTTCCGGGTTGGTGCCTGTCTTTCTGTGTAAAGTGCCTGCGGCCTGTGTAAGGCCTCCCGGGCGGTTGCTTGTCTTTCGGGGCATCCCGCCTGGGGCCTGTGTGTAGAGCCTTCCAGAGTGGTGCCTGTCTTTCCGGGCACCCCGCCCGGGGCTTATGTAGGGCGTTCGGGGTGTGTGCTTTTCTTTCTGTCTTTCGGGGTACCCCGCCTGGGCCCTGTGTATGGCCTCCGGGCTGGTACCTGTCTTTCTGTCTATGGGGGAACCCGGCTGGGGCTGTGTAGGGCCTTCTGGGTTGGTGCCTGTCTCTGGGGGCACCTGCCTGGGGCCTTTGTAGGGCCTCCCGGGTTGGTGCTTGTCTTTCTGTCTTTCGGGGCACCTCGCCCGGGGCCTGTGTAGGGCCTTCGGGTTTGGTGCCTGTCTTTCTGTCTTCCTGGGTACTTTGTCTGGGCCCTGTGTAGGGCCTCCCGGGCGGGTTGTTGTCTTTCGGGGCATCCCGCCTGGGGCCTGTGTAGGGCCTTCCAGACTGGTGCCTGTCTTTCGGGGCACCCCGCTCGGGGCCGTGTGTAGCGCCTCCCGGACTGGTGCCTGTCAGTGTGTCTTTCGTGGCATCCCGCTTGGGGCCTGTGTAGGGCCTTCTGGGCTGGTGCCTGTCTTTCGTGGCATCCCGCCTGGGGCCTATGTAGGCTTCTGGGGATGGTGCCTGTCTTTTCAGCGCATCCCCCCTGGGGCCTGTGTAGGGCCTTCCAGACTGGTGCTGTCTTTTGGGACACACCGGGGCGGGGGCCTGTGTAGGGCCTCTGGACTGGTGCCTGTCTGTCTGTCTTTCGTGGCATCCCACCTGGGGCCTGTGTAGGGCCTTCTGAGCTGGTGCCTGTCTTTCGGGGCACCTCGCCTGGGGCCTGTATAGGGCCTTCTGGTTGGTGCTTTTCTTTCTGTCTTTCGGGGTACCCCACATGGGGCCTGTTTAGGGCATCTCGGGCCGGTGCCTGTCTTTCTGGCTTTCGGGGCATCCCGTCTGGGGCGTGTGTAGGGCCTCGCGGGCTGGTGCCTGTCTTTCTGTCTTTCGGGGCACCCCGCCTGGGGCCTGTGTAGGGCCTTCGGGTTGGTGCCTGTCTTTCTGTCTTTCTGCGTACCCTGCCTGGGGCCTGTGTAGGGCCTCCCGGGCGGGTCCTTGTCTTCGGGGCATCCCGCCTGGGGCCTGTCTAGGGTCTTCCAGACTGGTGCTGTCTATCGGGCACCCAAACCCGGGCCTGTGTAGGGCCTCCCGTGCTGGTGCCTGTCTTTCGGGGCACCCTGCCTGGGGCCAGTGTTGGGCCTCCCGGGACGGTGCCTGTCTTTCTGTATTTCGGGGCACCCCGCCTTTGGCCTGTGTAGGGCCTTCCGGGTTGGTGCCTGTCTTTGTTTTTTGCCTACCCTGCCTGGGGGCCTGTGTAGGCCCTCCCGGGAGGGTGCTTGTCTTTCGGGCATCCCGCCTGGGGCCTGTGTAGGGCCTTCTGGGTTGGTGCCTGTCTCTGGGGGCACCCTGCCTGGGGCCTTTGTAGGGCCTCTCGGGTTGGTGCCTGTCTTTCTGTCTTTCTGTCTTTCGGGGCACCTTGCCTGGGGCCTGTGTAGGGCCTTCCGGGTTGGTGCCTGTCTTTCTGCCTTTCTGAGTACCTGTCTGGGGCCTGTGTAGGGCCTCCCGGGCGAGTGCTTGTCTTTCTTGGCATCCCGCCTGGGGCCTGTGTAGGGCCTTCCAGACTGGTGCCTGTCTTTCGGGGCACCCCGCTCGGGGCCTGTGTAGGGCCTCCCGGACTGGTGCCTGTATTCCTGTCTTCCGTGGCATCCCGCCTGGGGCCTGTGTAGGGCCTCTTCTGGGCTGGTGCCTGTCTTTCGGGGCACCTCGCCTGGGGCCTGTGTGGGGCCTTCCGGGTTGGTGCCTGTCTTTATGGGTACCCTGCCTGGGGCATGTGTAGGGGCCTCCCGGTTGGTGCTTGTCTTTCGGGGCATCCGCCTGGGGCCTGTGTAGGGCCTTCCAGACTGGTGCCTGTCTTTCGGGGCACCCGCTCGGGGGCCTGTGTAGGGCCTCAAGGACTGGTGCCTGTCTGTCTGTCTTTCGTGGAATCCTGCCTGGGGCCTGTGTATGGCCTTCTGAGCTGGTGCCTGTCTTTCATGGCATCCCGCCTGGGGCCTGTATAGGGCCTTCTGCACTGGTGCCTGTCTTTTGGGGCATCCCGCCTGTCGCCTGTGTAGGGCCTCCCGGGCGAGTGCTTGTATTTCGGGGCATCCCGCCTGGGGCCTGTGTATTGTCTTCCATACTGGTGCCTGTCTATCGGGGCACCCCGCCCGGGGCCTGTGTAGGGCCTCCCGGGCTCGTGCCTGTCTTTCTGTCTTTCAGGGCACCCCGGCTGGGGGCCTGTGTAGGGCCCCCGGGCTGGTTCCTGTCTTTGGGGGCACCCCGCCCTGGGCCTGTGTAGGGCCTCCCGGGTTGGTACCTGTCTTTCTGTCATTCGAGGCACCCCGCCTGGGGCCTGTGTAGGGCCTCCCGGGTTGGGGCCTGTCTTTCGGGGCACTCCGCCTGGGGCCTGTGTAGGGCCTCCCGGGCTGGGCCTGTCTTTCGGGGCACCCCCGCCTGGGGCCTGTGTAGGGCCTTCTGGGTTGGTGCCTGTCTTTCTGTCTTTCGGGGCACCCGGCCTGGGGGCTGTGTAGGGCCTCTGGGGTGGTGCCTTTCTTAAGGGTCAAACCGCCTGAGGCCTCTGTAGGGCCTTCTGGGTAGGTGCCTTGTCTTTCGGGGGGCACCCCGCCGCGGGCCTGTGTAGGGCCTCGCGGGCTGGTGCCTGTCTGTCTGTCTTTCAGGGCATCCCGCCTGGGGCCTGTGTAGGGCCTTCCGTGGTTGGTGCCTGTCTTTCTCTCTTTGGGGTACCCCGCCTTGGGCCTGTGTAGGGCCTTCTGGGTTGGTGCCTGTCTTTCTGTCTTTGGGGGCACCCCGCTTTGGGCCTGTGTAGGGCCTCCGGGATTGTGTCGTTCGGGGCACCCCGCTGGGGCCCGTGTAGGGCCCTCCCGGGCTGCTGGTGCCTGTCTTCTGTCTTTCGGGGCTCCACACCTGGGGCTGCGTAGGGCCTTCCGGGCTGGTGCCTGTCTTTGGTGGCAGCCCGCCTGGGGCCTGTGTAGGGCGTCCTGGGTTGGTGCCTGTCTTTCTGTCTTTCAGGGCACCCCGACTGGGGTGTATGTAGGGCCAACCGGAATGGTGCCTGTCTTTCTGTCTTTCGGGGACCTCGCCTGGGGCCAGTGTAGGCCTCGCGGGCTGTTGCTCATCTTTCTTCTTTCGGGACACCCGCCTGAGGCTGTGTAGGGCCTCACGGGCTGGTGCCTGTCTTTCTGTTTTTCTGTTTTTCTGTCTTTCTGTCTTCCTCTGAAGGCGCTTCACTGGCAGGGCTGAAAATCACTGGACATCATCTAGACCAGGGGTCGGCAACCTTTAACACCCCAAAGAGCCATTAGTGCCCAGTTTTCACGAAACAAAGCACTGGGAGCCACAAATATTTTTTGACATGTAAAATGAAGATAAAACTGTATATGTTGTTGTTTTAGTTTTTTTGTTTGGTTTTTTGTCTTAAACACTTGTGTAAACAACTATAGTGTGCTTATGACAGGGATCCACAACCTTTTATATAAAACATACACCTCACCATAACCGCTGAATCAGTGGGAGCCCTGCACTTGTTCTGTGATGAGCTGGTCCCATCAGGAGTTACAGGAGACAATGACTCCCGCAGTGTGTTTATGTCCAGTCTGCTCCGTAATTTCTTTCAAAAACTCTAAAAGCCTTATCTTTAATCCAGGTGCTTAGTCTCCATGTGCCAAAGCAGTTTTGAAGGTTTCATTGCCCTCATCGCTTTTCCGCATATTACACAGAGCGGACTCGGTGCGTGAGACTCACCTGTAGCAACAAACCCATATTTTAAGTAGGACTCCTGGTGTTGTCTGTTAATTTAGCTTCTTTTTCTTGGAGGTCTTTTGGTTTGTTCTCATTTTCACGAGCTTGTGGGCTCTACTTTTGGACAGAATGTGTGATGCGTTATACGTGATAAGTCATCGTGGAGACAAGAGCAGATCAGCACAGATATAATAAACTCGTGGTGATATCCAATTGATTTATGTGGCCATTTCCTATCAGGAATTTTGATATCATATTTTACGGGACAAACTATTAGCATTTTCATGAGGGAAGGGAGAAAAATTACGTCGGAGAAAAAAATGCGGTTGTAGATTAATTTACTGTTTTTGTTCGGCCCGGTAGCAAATGCGTAACGGACTAGAACCGGTCCCCAGCCCGGGTGGTGGGGGATCAATGGTTTTATGAAATCCGTGGCCGTGTCCCAATTCGCCGAATGCACCGTTCAATGTACTGCTCAAAGTGCGGGTCGAAGTATCCGCTTGACTTGCTCCTGTTTGCGCATACAAAGTCAGATTGGGCTCAAATTTTAATCAGTTGTAAAACTTTATGGCCTAAACCGACTCATTGTGAAATTAAAAAAAAAAAATGGTGCAGAATAACAAAATAATTTTTATGGAGGTCCGAAAATTTAGTTTTCCCAAAATGTTACCAAATTTGACATACAATTCCACTGTGTCATCCCAATCAATAAAGTCAATCAAAACCCTAACGTTTTTTGCACTGTGTTGCCCTATGGTGATGCGCCCAACTACCAATGTTATCCTAATGGGAATTTCTCCCAAATTTTTCCATTCATGAGAAAAATATTACTTTCATGGAATTCTGTGAAATTTGCCACAATCATTCGCATGTCATCTGATCCAAAAAGTCAATTAGATCATGTTCATGTTTTTCACGGGTTGCCATGGCGATACACGAAATTACCCCATGTTATCTAAATGGGGGAAAAAATTTATAAATTAACGGACATTTCAAAGTCTTATAACTGCTTATGTACCTTCAATGAAGAACGTTAAAAATTTGGCACAGTGATTCTTCAGATCATCCCCTGTCAAAAAAAAGTCCAAATTGTGTATTTTGCCCGGTGTTACCATGGCGATGCCTCAAAAAACCCATGTTTGTGCATCAGTGCTCACAATGTCTTTTGACTTTGTTTGGTGACACGGCAAGCCAAAGCCGCCATAACATCGACACAGCTAGCACATTAGCGCCCCGTGTAGGGGAGTGCCGGGTCGACTCGCGGAATGCGACGCGTGGCTCGCGAGGGCCGTTCGATGTGCTTGCGGCTTTAATTAGGCCCTAACAATAAGGATTAGTATTAGAGAAACATGTTTCACTTAAAACTTTCAATTAGACTTTGCCTACAGAGCCTGCTCTGAAACTGTGCCTCCAGAAGAGGCTGTGAAACAGTCCATGTTTGCGGTTTAGTCAACTGCAGTGGTTTGTTCCTGTGATAGATTAAATCATCAAGCTGAAGGAAGCGTCTAAATGATACATACTTTATCAGTCAAATGTGTTCTGCATCAGATAAACAGCAGCTGTGAATGACAGCACCAGGATGATATTGGAAACAGGGTCATGACACGTGCCAAAAACAATTAAGTTTTCTGCTTTAGTTTTCATTAAATACAGAAAATATTGTATGTCTAAATAATGTTTATCTACGGGAAAATATATAGAGGTGGGCCTATAAAATAAGTGCTGCTTAGTAACGTTGTTTAAGTTGTGTACTACTGCATGCTCATTTATTATCCATTATGGGCTATTGCTTTTCAGTGGTGAAAGGTAAAGAAGTAGTTAAGCACGTATTTGGACTAGAATTTGTTATGTATCATGTATCAATGTACATATTATAGCTGACCCTTTTTACTTTTAGGTAATATCACTTAAAGTGAGGTACTTTTAATGTTTTTTACTCTTTAAGTGGATTTTTAAACTTGTACTTAAATACTTTTACTGAAGTCAATTTTTTCATGTGATACTTTTACTTAAAAAAAAAGAACTTCTCCCCTCTGTATCTGTGTACGACCCGGTGGATCAAACTTATTAAAGAGGACCACAGGAGTCAAAATGGGTTATGAAAAGTTTAATAGTTTATTTTAAATTAATTGTAATTTACGTTAAAATGCCCAAAAAACTCACCTCCATGCCCTAAAACAAAGTAACAACAGAAGGTGGACCTGATGAGCCCAAACGGAACACAAAAGGAATGCGGCCACCGGGGCAACCTCGTACAGGGGAACAGACGCCGATGACGACATCATACTAAAACTAAAGACCGAAACAACCCCAACGTAACCTGATCAAAAAAAAGACGAATAACAGGACAGCCGGCCCCACCTGGGACAAACAAACACTAAAGGCTAACTGCAGCTAACACCGGCAGACCGAGCAAGCAGTCCGAACCCCCCGACGGATAGCGCAGACGCACACCGACGACGCGCCAGCACAATGATCGAGAGCGCGCGACCCCAGGTGTGGAGGGCGAGGCACTGCACAGTGAGGCGAGAGCGAGCACGCAAGGAGAGCGCACACCATGGATGAGTGTCTGGAGAGAGTGGGAGTTCAGGGAGATGAAATGAATGTGTGATGATGAATTTTGGAAAAGGATGACGAATTTTAAGGTGTTCGCATGAGAACTGGGTGTGAATGAGGATACAGAACTCCTGCGCTGATGCTCTAGGTCATTATAAAAGACTCTTCTTCTTTTTTTTGTATGTTTGATTTATGGAACTTCCACACAACATGACCAGGGAATACAGGTGGAAATTAGCACTAGCAGAACAACCTGGTACGATGGCACTACTCACTGTTTTAGGTTAATGTAGATTGTGCAGTGGTCCCTGTATCATTAAAATAAATAATAAATAAAAAAAATAATGGATAGGAACCTATTTATACGGCAACCAACCACACCCCAAAACAAGCATAAATATACACTAATATAAGTAGTAGTGGTGGTAGTCGTCAGATTAAGATAAGGATTAGGATATTAGTTATGTTCTAATATGGTCAGTTTATAATTTTACATCCTAGTTGGTCCACAGTTCCAACTGATGTACACAGAACAGCACAGCAAGTATATGCAAAAACAGTTAATAAACAACAGCATCATATTAGTCTGTTGTTATAATGGGCTTGTTATTGTGCAGTTGGTCATAATATTGGCCCTTGATGCACTTTAAGTATCTCCGCAATTGATATCACTATACTACATTTCAGAGGATGGTTGTTTGGCATTTCAACCCTTGCAGAAATTTATAGCTCTACAAACGAAGAACTGGGTCGCTTGTCTGAGGACGGAGAATTTCAATACGAATCACTGATGAAAAGTTCCACTCACAAACTGCATTAAGCCTGGTGAAGGTGAAGGTACCCATTCTATTCACAGAGCAGACTGATTTTAATCGCATCAAGGGTTTAGTATACAATTGTCATTTGAAACGAAGCAAGCCTAATGAAGATAAGGGTCCTCATTGGGTCAGGCGCTATTAAACTGTTATGTCAAGCACCAGGGTCAAGTTTAAAGCACTTAAATAAGTTGGCTCTTGTATTGCCTCCAGGCTGGTTAAAGGTGCACTGATGTAAATTTTGGTGAAGGTTTGGTACGCGACATTGTTCAGGGAGGACATTAGCATTGATTGGAATGCTTCCACCGTTGACATTAAACCTATCTATATGCATTTTTATTTAATGAGTGATGCGGGGCGTTGTTATAAAATACTACAAGGCTTTATTACTTTAATTCTTTTCAAAGGGGTTTGCAAAATGGTATAATGTGAAAATTGCTGATTTGCGAATGTCCTCACTTCATATCATTTCCGCTGCCTACGTTCAGGGTGGAAATGTATACTAACGGATTGTATCGTGAGTAACATGTTAGGTACCGTGTAATTAAAGGAAAAGTCATACTTTTTACTGTGATTTCCTACATTGGAGAGAAGAGAGAAGATTCGTACTTATAGTAGGCTAAATTTCGTAATGGGACCTGAAAGTTAAAAGTATTTTTTGTATTGTTGAGACTGCTGAAAGTCTGAATAGACAAATAAAAAACATCTGATCATTTCAGCACCAAATTCTTAAAAAGGCCATTACTGTGAAGCTTTATAAAAATTTCCGAATCGTATGAAATACTTTTTAATCTTTAAATACATTTTCAAATGGTGTACTTAACAACTTTTACTTAAGTAGATTGGTCATGTGAACTTGGACATTTCTTGAGGATTGGGTGCCGTACGGTCTGTACTTTACTTAAGTAACATGAGTACTGCCTAAACCACTGCGATTGCTAGTAGAGCCAGTATTACAATTTATTTTGGATCCATATCCAAAACAATAATTGGAGTGTATTAGACTTAATACGAAATACAACTCCAAGTAGGTTATAAATCTTTAGTTAAGTCGGCTCCCTCTAAGAAATGAAAAACACACAATTTAAAATTGGCCAGGACTGTTAACACAGATTAAAGTCCAGTGGCCTCTTGCTCTGTTTAAGTCAAACTCTCAGCAGGACTGCTCAAACCATTCTCTCATGAGTAAAATTATAGTTTCCCCACTATATCGAGTTCACTTTCGAAGGTCTCGACTGTTAGGGATTTTTAATGCATTATTTTTGTGCGATTTTAGCATGTTCTTTTTGACAGTGTATAGAACGTTGCATGGGTTCCAGTCCTGATTGCAAGGGACTGGAGACCAGGTCAGTCTGCTCTCGGCGCGTTATCTGTACAGACAGAATGGGTTCAGCAAATTTGCATATAATGTATGGATCACAGGTTGACTCTGAAGTGCTGTATGTTGCATGGTGAGAAACCGTCTGACAACAAATTCAGAGATGACTTGCACCGTGTGTTTCTCTGCAAGAGGCGGCATCCTGTGGATACCGCTGGGAGAGATCCACGTGACACACATGTCACAGTGATCATCGAGGGGAAAGAGCTGGAAATAAATGACGAAGGTTTGAACTTTAAGAGTGTTTAAACAAGAGAGAAATGTGAGGAAATGTTTAATGCTGTCGAGGAAAGTGTTAAGTGTGTGGTGATGGGTTTTAAGGCCTTCTTTTAAAACATATATAATAATTGAAAAATAAAGTGGACTCCTTTGCAGTTTTTTGCTACTGCGGGTATTTTAGAACATAACCGCACGATGAAACGAGGGACACGATGTGGTAGCATATCTGAAAAGATTGCTCATCAGCATGGTTTTGCTGGCTTTTTTCAATAGCAACTCTCTGCTGCAGTAGCTGGATACTAATCTCAGTTCCAGAAGTAGGGAGAGCAAAGGTTACGCAAGCGATGTTTAGGGCAATAAAATACTAAATGCATATACTTCATCCTAAACAGGGGGTATGATGTAAAATTTTTAGATTATACTTCTAAAAGAAAAAGATTTGAGGTTTCTTAGCAATATGATTTTTTGTGTAAATTAAACACCAGTCACACTTGGCTCTGGGTAGAGTGTGTGTTGTGTGCTGCCAATAGTTTATTGTTGGTCTGTTTCCAAAGACAAGGCTTCAGA
>JAIEZT010001010.1:0-25096 GCA_019594935.1 Periophthalmus modestus | reverse complement strand
CATGGTTGCAAATAGAGGTATGTTTTTTCATGGCTTTTGTTCCAGTATGTCAAGCAGAGGGCATGCCAAAATTTAAAGGTTATGACACAAAAAAAGTAATTTTCTTCATGTCCAATTGGCAAAAGTTCAAGGGGGGCGCTGGGAGCAATCGGTAACGTCCGATTTATGTAAATGTAGCGTGCGTTCAGTTTTTAAACATTGTATACAAACGTATAATTAATGGCCGGGAAATAAAGACACTGCATGGTGAGTACGTTACCATTTTAATACTTTACAAATATGCTTGTTTCGTGGCAGGCGACACGGCCCACATTTTAGTGACCTTAAAAAAAATCCAAGAGAGTTTGGTCTTAATCCCACATGGTCTATTATTTGACCAATTGTCCACCTATTTGGATGAAAAGCCACAGCGTAAAAAATCCAAACGTGAGCGTTAAAATTTCAAAAAAAATGGGGTTCCGCACAATTGGCGACTTTCACTGTCGGGGTTTAGGGTGGGGTCTCATAACGATAATTTTTTACTGTTCTTGACATGTTCTTGTTTTCTACCAAATTTTCATTGGTCGCTGCGATGAAAAAGGTCGTCATGCCGTAATGTAGAACTGGAGGTGGCGCTACTGGCATTTTGAAACATTAATTTTGTTCACATCAAATTACACATTTTTTTCACCCAACCTGAAATTTCAGGTCATAGTGGATTTAGGCAGGGCATCTATTTAGCGACAAACAAAGTCCGTACTCTGACACACCATCATTTGCAAGGAACACATTTATGACGTAAATGGTAACCTAGTTAAAAATAGAGTATGGGTTCCATGCTTTTTGGCAGTATGTCAAGCCACATGTCATGTAAATTTCAAAAATCTATGAAAAGTAATTTTTTTTGGTCATTCAAAGTCTAAGGGGGCTGTGGAAGCAATGTAATGTCGGCGTGTTGTAATGTTAGATCTATGCACTCAGAGATCAACAAATTTTGAACAAAAAGTATATAATGCCAGGAAAAATAGGACGCTGCCAGTCTAGTTATTCGCCATTTTTAAACGTATTCTTTTTAAAAATGCTTTTCTTGGCAGGCTGGAACACCACCCAACAATTTTTATGACTAGAAAAAAAATCCAAGTGAGTCGCGCCTTATCCAACATGGTAGGTCATTTTGACAATTTCCAGAGTTTGGGACATGAAAAATCCAGGGCGTTAAAAATCGCAGTGAGAGTTTAAAATAGAGAAAAAAGGGGTTCCGCCACCAATGGCGACTTTCCTAGGGTTTTTAGGGTGGGTTTCATAATATAATTTTCTACTTGTCTTCACATGTGCTAGGTCTACTAAATTTCATTTGTCTACGATGAAAAAAAGGTCTTTCTCATTGCCTGTAATTGTATTTTGATTTTTGAGGGGTGGCAGCTATTGAGTCATTGTAAAAGGTATAATTTTTTTTTCCCATGAAAATCATAAATTGTTCCACCAGTCCTCTAATTTTGGGTCCAATAAAATTGAGTTTGCGTTATCGTTCAGGGGTCAAAAAAATTGAGTCATTGTCGCGAGGAAAAATAAGGGGAATAAGGGAATAATTAAAACTGCAAGCCGTGATAAAAGGCCCTCGCACACCTTGCGACCGCGGGGTTACACGCCACCGCGGAGTTCGCGCTGGCTCGTTCCCGCTTACATCGCCCCTCCCTACCAAAATCAGCGACTGGAGTAATACTACTCATCATTCCAAGAGAGCTGTATTACATTTTCAACAACCTGCACGGTTTGAAATAGAGGTATGTCTCTTTGGATTTTTGTCAGTATGATGAGGTGGAATATGAGTGTACCAAATTCAATTAGTTATGACAAAGGTAAAATATGGGTTCATCCCACTTTAACCCAACAACCCATGTATTTCAATGAGAAAAAATGTCGGTCGTTGCCAGGGCAACCACACTTGCAAAATAGAGGTATGTTCTCTTTGGCTTTTTGTTCAGTTGGGGATAGGGATGGTCCATGCCCAAATTTCAAATGTTTTTGACAAAAGTAAATTTTTTTTTGATTCCATTCAAAATTCAAGGGGGCGCTGTGGAGCAAGGGATTGTCTCAGTTATGTAAATTGTAATCATTACATTCAGATGAACAATGTGACCAAAAATGTATATTATATGACGGTTAGCAGACCTGGCATTGCTTGGAGTTACACGCAATTTTAAACTTAAAAAAAAGGTGGCTTTTTTCTTAGCAGGCTGGGGACCACGCCACATTTTATGATGATTGAAAAATCCAAGCCATTGGCCTCTAATCCACATGGGCCTATTTCATTTTGACCCCCAATTTGTAGTTTGTTGAATGAAAATCCACAGCGTAAAAAAATGCAAACGTGAGAGTTTCAAATTTCAAAAAAAATGGGGTTCCGCCCACAATGGCCGACTTCCTGGTAGGGTTTAGGGTGGGGTCATAAGATAATTTGGTGACTTGTCTTGACATGTTCTATGGTTCTACCAAATTTTCATTTGGTCTACGATGAAAAAGGTCTGTCATTGCCGTAATGTATTGTTGAATTTTGAGGGTGGCGCTATTGAGTCATTTTGAAACATTAATTTTTTGCACATGAAAATACAAATTTTTCACCAATCTTGAATTTGGGGTCATAGTTGGATTAGTGCAGAGCATCGATTTAGTCGACAACAAAGTCCAGTAACTCTGAAACCCCATTCATTTCAATGACAACATTTATGACCATTTCCCGGGTTACCACATTAAACATAGTTGACAAATAGAGGTATGTTTCATTGGCTTTTTTTGTTCAGTATTTCAAGCCACATGTCCCTGTCAAATTTCAAATGTTTTATGACAAAAGTAATTTTTTTGGTCCCATTCAAAAGTTCAAGGGGGCGCTGTGGAGCAAGAATGTAAAATCTGACTTATGTAAATGGTATATCTGTGCGTTCAACCAACATTTTGAACAAAAGTTATATTAATGCCGGGGGAAATAGGACGTTGCATGTCTGAGTTACGCGCAATTTAAAAACTTCAAAAAAGGCTTTTTGTTTGCAAGGCTGGCCACACCCACATTTTATGACTTTAAAAAACCAAATGAGTGGCTGGTAATACCCACATGGGTGTAGTTTATTTGTGACCAATTTTCAGTTTCTTGAATGTACATCCACGGCGTTTAAAAAATCCAAAAGCGAACCGTTAAAAATTTCAGAAAAAATGGGGTTCCGCCCACAATGGCCCGACTTCCTGTGGGTTTAGGGTGGAGTCATAATATAATTTTTTACTTCTCTTGACATGTTCTATGGTTCTACCAAATTTCATTTGTTCTACGATGAAAAAGGTCTGTCATTGCCGTAATGTATTTTGATTTTTGAGGTGGCGCTATGAGTCATTTTGAAAGTGTAATTTTTTTGACCATGAAAAATAATGAATTTTTCACCAGTCTTGAATTTTGGGTCCAATAAAATTGACTTTTCGTTAACGTTCAGGGGGTCAAAAATGGATTTGAAGTCGCGACCAAAAATAATAATAATAATAATAAAAACTGCAAGCAGTGATAAAGGCCCTCGCCACCCTTGCGACCTCCGCGGGGTAAACGCCACGCGGAGTTCGCGCTCTCATTCCCGCTTACATCGCCCCTGCCACCAAAAAATGTCTGTCGTTGCCATGGCAACACACTTGCAAATAGAGGTATGTCTCATTGGCTTTTTGTTCAGTATGGGGATAGGGATGTCCATGCCAAATTTCAAATGTTTTTGAAAAAGTTAATTGGTTTTTGGGTCCCATTCAAAAATTCCAGGGGGCGCTGTGTGGAGCAATGTAATATGACACATATGTAAATTGTATATCTATGCGTTCAGAACATAATTTTGAGCAAAATGTATATTAATGCCGGGAAACAGAGCACGTATATCATTGAGTTACATGCATTTAAATAGTTCAAAAAATTGCTTTTTTCTTTGCAGGATGGCCACGCCCACATTTTATAAGTTAGAAAAATCCAAAGTGAGTCGCCTTTACTCCCCACAGGCCTAGTTCATTTTCTCCAATTTTCAAGTTTCTTCAATGAAAAATCCATGGCGTAAAAAATCCAAATGTGTGAGTTAAAATTTCCAAAAAATGGTCTTCCGCCCACAACGGTCCGACTTCCTGTTGGGTTTAGGGTGGGGTCATAATGATATTTTTTTACTTGTCTTGACATGTTCTATGTTTGTACAAAATTTCATTTTGTCTACGATGAAAACGGCCTGTCATTGATGTAATGTATTTTGATTTTTGAGATGGCGCTGAGTCATTTTGAAACATTAATTTTTTTATAAACAAATTACCAACTTTTTCCCAACCTTGAATTTTGGGTCATAGTTGGATTAGTGCAGAGCATCTATTTAGTCTGTAACAAAGTCCAGTACTCTGAACCCCATTCATTTCAATGACACATTTATGATGTACCACATTAACATATTTAGAAATAGAGGTATGTTCTCATTGGCTTTTTTGTTCAGTATGTCAAGAAACATCTTCATGCCAAAATTTCAAATGTTTTGAAAAAAGTACAATTTTTTTGGGGTCCATTCAAAATTTCAAGGGGGCGCTGTGGGTGAGTTACGTATGGTCTCAGCTATGTAAACTGTATATCATGGACATCCCGATGAACAATTGTGACTAAAATGTATATTAATGCCGGTTGACAGGGACACTGCATGTTTGAGTTAGGTGCAATTTAATACTTCAAAACAACGCTGTTTTCTTCACACGCTGGCCACACCCACATTTTATGACTTAGAAAAAATCCAAGTGAGACGCCTAATATCCACATGGGCCTAGTTCATTTTGACCAATTTTCAAGTTTGTTGAATGAAAATCCATGGCATAAAAAATACAAAACATGAGAGTTAAAATTCAAAAAAATGGGGGTTCCGCCCACAATGGCCGACTTCCTGTCGGGTTTAGGGTGGGGTCATAATATAATTTTTTTAATTCTTGACATGTTCTATGGCGTTCTACCCAATTTTCATTTGTCTAAGATGGAAAAGGGTCGTCATTGACGTAATGTATTTTGAACTTTGAGGTGGCGCTACCTGAGTCATTTGAAACATTGAATTTTTTTTTGCATATCAAATTACACATTTTTTCGCCAACCTTGAATTTTGGGTTCATAGTTGGATTAGTGCAGAGCATCTATTTAGTCGACAACTAAGTCCAGTACTCTGGAACCCCATTCATTTCAATGACACATTTATGACGTTACCACGGTAAACATAGTTGTAGATAGAGGTATGTTCTCATGGCTTTTTGTTTTCAGTATGTCAAGCCACATGCTCATGCCAAATTTCAAATGTTTATGACAAACAAAATTTTTTTTGTCCCATTCAAAAGTTCAAGGGGGCGCTGGTGGAGCAATGTAAAGTCTGACTTATGTAAATTGCATGTCGTTGCGTTCAAATCAACATTTTGAACAAAAAACAGTATATTAATGCCGGGGAAAATAGGACCCTGCATGTCTGAGTTACGCGCATTTTAAACAACAAAACTTGAAAAAATGGCTTTTTTCTTGGCAGGATGGCCACCCACACATTTTATGATTGTAGAAAAATCCAAAGAGAGTTGTCTATAATTCCACATGGGTCTAGTTCACTTTGACCAATTTCCAAGTTTCCTGAGTGAAAAATCTAGAGCGTGAAAAATTCAAAACGTTGAGAGTTAAAAATATTGAAAAAATCGGGTTCGTCCCACAATGGCCGACTTCCTGTAGGGTTTAGGGTGGGGTCAATAATATATTTTTTTACTTGTCTTGACATGTTCTATGTTTGTACCAAATTTCATTTGTCTACGATGGAAAAGTCTGTCATTGACGTAATGTATTTTGAATTTTTGAGGGGTGGCGCTTGAGTCATTTTGAAATGTTAATTTTTTCAACATTAAAAATAATAAATCTTTCATCTATTTTGAGTTTTGGGGTCATAGTTGGATTAGTGCAGAGCATCTATTTAGTCTAAAACAAAGTCCAGGACTCTGAACCCCATTCATTTCAATGGCACATTTATGACGTTACCACGGTAAACATAGTTGCAGATAGAGGTATGTTCTCATTGGCTTTTTGTTCAGGATGGAAAGATGGATGGATTCTACAAATTTCAACTGTCTATGAGAAAAACTTTGCCAAAAAATGAATGGGGGTTGTTAGGGGGCGCTAGCGTGTCATTTTGGAATATTTGTCCTGACAAAGCTTAAATAAAAATTATTTTCGCCAACCTTGAATTTTTGGGGTCCAATAAAATTGAGTTTTTCGTAAACGTTCAGGGGGTCAAAAATGGGCTTCGTAGTCGCGAGGAAAATAATAATAATAATTAATAATAATGGAAATTTTTTTTTCAACCATTTTTTTTTCTCCTAAACTATAAAGCTACAGTCATGTGGACTTTCACACATTGTGCCCCATCACAAATAAGGCCCCTGTGAATTTTTTTCACACGTCCATGACAAAATCGCTTGTCTTCTTACGAATTTTTGAAAATGAAATTTGAAGAGGGCGCTAGAGAGTCATTTTGTGAGATAAAGCCATGATTTGCATATCATTGTGTTCAGCTCACAAATGTGCAATAAAACGCTGTATTAGCGTTTTCCCAACAAAAAAATGTTGGAAAGAGAAAATATTTTATTGAAATATTCCAAAAATTGCGATTTTGTATAAAATTCACCATGACCACACACCCAAAGTCATATTCAAATATAATTGATGATCTTTAATCTCACATGGGTTTAGTGGGTTTTGGCCAAATTTGAAGTGTTTGTGATGAAAACTGTGCGAGGAGATGTCCTGAATGTGAGGGTGTGCCGCTTTTGTCATCACCGGGTTTGATCCAATATGGCCGACTTCCTGTACATTTTAGGGCGGGGCCATAATTCATTTTTGTCATGTCCCGACATGTTCTATTTTATGATGCGAGTTTCAGATTTTTACGTCGACCTTTTTTCCGAGTCGGGCTCCCATAGGCCCCATGAAAATCAAAGTTTGAGGTGGCGCTATCGAGTCGTCTTTTCGTTATTTTTTTTCGCGGTCTTCGGTTGACAATTAGAGCTTGGCGAGTTCTAATTTTTTGACACCACTCACTGGCATGTCGGGGCGTGTTAACCACTTGATTTTTGCCATTTTCCCGTTTCGGACGCGGTTTTAATGAGTCCCCTCGCCGGGACGTTGTCTCCGGCTCGGGCCTAATTTAAAAACTGCAAGCAGTGATAAAGGCCCTCGCCACCCTTGCGACCGCGGGGTTCACGCGGGACCGCGGGGTACACGCCACCGCGGAGTTCGCGCCCTCGTTCCCCGCGTACATCGCCCTCCCACCAAAATCAGCGACTGAGTAATACTACTCCATTCATTTCAATGAAGACAGCATTTATGACATTTTCACACCTGCACGGTTGGAAATAGAGATAGTCTTCATTGACTTTTTGTTCAGCATGATGAGTGGAATATGTGTACCGAATTTCGATGGTCTATGACAAAGTAAATTTTTGTCATCCAGTTAACTAAAACCCATGTATTTCAATGAGAAATGTCGGTCGTTGCTATGGCAACACACTTGCAAATAGAGGAATGTTCTCATGGGCTTTTTTGTTCAGTATGTCAATCTAGATGGCCATGTCAAATTTCAATGTTTATGGGCAAAGTAATTTTTTTCAGTTCAATTCCAAAAGTTCAGGGGGGCGCTGTGGAGCCATGTAATTTCTGACTTGTGTAAATTGTATGTCGTTGCGTTTCATATCAACATTTTGAACAAAACGTATATTAATGCCGGGAAATAGGACCCTTGTCTGTCTGAGTTATGGGCATTTTAATATAAAAAAAAAAAGGCTTTTTTCTTTGACGGCTGGCCACACCCACAATTTATGACGTTGAAAAATCCAAGACAGTCGCCTCTATTCCCACATGGCCCTATTTCATTTTGACCAATTTGTAAGTTTCTTGAATGAAAAATCCATGGCGTAAAAAAATCCAAATGTAATAGTTAAAATAAATAAAAAATGGGGTTCCGCCACAATGGCCGATCTTCCTGTAGGGTTTAGGGTGGGGTCAAATATAATTTTGTACTGTGTCTTACCATGTTCTATGTTTGTACCAAATTTCATTTGTCTACGATGAAAAAGGTCTGTCATTGCCGTAATGCATTTTGAAATCTGGAGGTGGCGCTACTGAGGCATTTTGCAACATAAATTTTTTTATACATCAAAAATACCAATTTTTTCACCAACCTTGAATTTTGGGTCATAGTTGGATTAGTGCAGAGCATCTATTTAGTCGACAACCAAGTCCAGTACTCGAAACCCCATTCATTTCAATGACACATTTATGACGTTACCACGGTAACATAGTTGCAAATAGAGATATGTTCCCTTTGGCTTTTTTGTTCAGTAGTGGGAAAGGGATGTCCATGCCAAAAAAATTTCAAATGTTTTTGAAAAAGTAAAATTTTTTTGGTCCCATTCAAATTTTCAAGGGGGCGCTGTGGGAGCAATATAATGTTTAAAAAAATTTTAATTGTATGTCCATGCATTCAGAACAAGATTTTGAACAAAATGTATATTAATGCCGGGAAATAAGACACTGCATGTTTGAGTTACGCACAATTTTAATACTTCAAAAAATGGCTTTTTTCTTGGCAGGCTGGCCACACCCACATTTTATGAGTTAGAAAAATCCAAGGGACTCGTCTTTTAATCCCACATGGGCCTAGTTCAATTTGACCAATTTGAAAGTTTGTTGTGTGAATGAAAATCCATGGCGTAAAAAATCCATCCAAATGTGAGAGTTAAAATTTCAAAACAAATGGGGTTCCGCCCACAATGGCTGACTCCCTGTAGGGTTTAGGGTGGGGTCATAATATAATTTTTTACTTGTCTTGACATGTTCTATGATTGTGTCAAATTTCATTTGTCTACGATGAAAAAGGTCTCTCATTGCCGTAATGTATTTTGAACTTTGAGGTGGCGCTACTGAGTCATTTTGAAACATTAATTTTTTGCACATCAAATTACACATTTTTTCACCAAACTTGAATTTTGGGTCATAGTTGGATTAGTGCAGAGCATCTATTTAGTCGGACAACAAAGTCCAGTACTCTGAACCCCATTCATTTCAATGACACATTTTTGACCATTGCCACGGTTACCACGGTAACATAGTTACAAATAGAGGTATGTTCTCATTGGCTTTTTTGTTCAGTATGTCAAGCACATGTCCCTGCCAAATTTCAAATGTTTATGACAAAGTAATTTTTTTGGTCCCATTCAAAAGTTCAAGGGGGCGCTGTGGAGCAATGTAATGTCTAACCTCTATAAAATGTATATGTATGCACTCTCAGATCAAGATTTTGAACAAAATGTATATTAATGCCGGAAAATAGGACACTGCATGTTTGAGTTACGTACCATTTAATACTTTAAAAAAATGCCTTTTTTTCTTGGCAGGTGCTGCCACACCCACATTTTATGAGTTAGAAAAATCCAGGGTAGGAGACTGTAAATCCCACATGGGTTCTAGTTCATTCTGACCAATTTGCAAGTTTCTGAATGAAAATCCACAGCGTAAAAAATCCAAATGTGAGAAGTGAAAATTCAAAAAAAATGGGGTTCCGCCCACAATGGCTGACTTCCTGTAGGGTTAGGGTGGGGTCATAATATAATTTTTTACTTCTCTTGACATGTTCTATGGTTCTACCAAATTTCATTTGTCTACGATGAAAAATTGGTCTGTCATTGCCGTAATGTTTTTGATTTTTGAGGTGGTGGCGCTGTTGAGTCATTTTTGACACATTAATTTTTTTGCACATTAAAAATAATAAATTTTTCACCAACCTCGAATTTTGGGGTCCAATTTCAAATTGAGTTTCGTTAACGTTCAGGGGGGTCAAAAATGGCTTTGAAGCGGCCGTTAAAAATAATAATAATAAGAATAATAATAATTAAAACTGCAAGCAGTGGTATAAAGGCCCTCGCCACCCTTGCGAGCCGCGGGGCACACGCCACCGCGGAGTTCGCGCCTCCGTTCTTCCCTCTTTACATCGCCCTTCCCAATTTTCCAAAATCAGCGACTGAGTAATACTACTCCATTTCATTCCAATGAGAGCATTTATGACATTTTCACACCTGCACGGTTGGAAATAGAGGGTATGTCTTCATTGGCTTTTTTGTTCAGTGTGATGAGTGGAATATGTGTACCAAATTTCAATGGTTTATGACAAAGTAAATATTTTTTCAATCCCATTTAACCAAAAAACCATTGTATTTCAATGAGAAATGTCGGTCGTTGCCATGGCAACACACTTTGGAAATAGAGGTATGTTCCCATTGGCTTTTTTGTTCAGTATGGTGATAGGGATGTCCAAAGCCAAATTTCAAATGTTTTTGAAAAAGTACATTTTTTTTTGGGTCCCATTCAAATTTTCAAGGGGTGCGCTGTGGAGCAATATAATGTCTAAAAATTTTAAATTGTATGTCTATGCATTCAGATCAAGATTTTGAACAAATCGTATATTAATGCCGGGAAAATAGGACGCTGCATGTTTGAGTTACGTACGATTTAATACTTCAAAAAAATTGCTTTTTTTTATTACAAGGCTGGCACACCCACATTTTATAACTTAGAAAAATCAAAGTGAGTCGTCTTTAATCCCACATGGAACTAGTTCTATTGACCAATTTGCAAGTTTGTTGTATGAAAATCCATGGCGTAAAAAAATTCAAACGTTGAGAGTTAAAAATTAAGAAAAAAAATGGGGTTCCGCCCACAATGGCCGACTCCCTGTAGGGTTTAGGGTGGGGTCATAATATAATTTTTTACTTGTCTTGACAGGTTCTATGGTTCTACCAAATTTCATTTGTCTAAGATGAAAAAGGTCTGTCATTGCCGTAATGTATTTGAAACTTTGAGGTGGCGCTACTGAGTCATTTTGAAACATTAATTTTTTTTTGCACATCAAATTACACATTTTTTCAACAACCTTGAATTTTGGGTCATAGTTGGATTAGTGCAGGGCATCTATTTAGTCGACAACAAAGTCCAGTACTCTGAAACCCCATTCATTTCAATGACACATTATCATGTTACCACGGTAAACATAGTTGCAAATAGAGGTATGTTCTCATTGGCTTTTTGTTCAGTATGTGAAGCCAGATGTCCATGCCAAATTTCAAAATGGTTTTGACAAAGTAATTTTTTTTGGTCCCATTCAAAAGTTCAAGGGGGCGCTGTGGAGCAATGTAATGTCTGATGTATGTAAATTGTATGTCGTTGCGTTCAGATCAACATTTTCAACAACAAAACGTATATTAATGCCGGGGAAATAGGACGCTGCATGTCTCATTTATTCGCAATTTAAAAACTTTAAAAAATGGCTTTTTTTTTGGCAGGCTGGCCACACCCCACATTTTATGACAGAAAAAAAATCCAAGACAAACACCTTTAATCCCACATGGGTGTAGTTTCATTTTGACCAATTTCCAAGTTTCTAGAATGAAAAATCCATGGCGTTAAAAAATTCAAAAGTGACATTTAAAATTTGGAAAAAATGGGGTTCGCCCCACAACAATGGCCGACTTCCTGTGGGGTTTAGGGTGGGGTCATAATATAATTTTTTATTTGTTTGTTTGACATGTTCTATGGTTCTCCCAAATTTCCTTTGTCTACGATGAAAAAGGTCTGTCATTGCCGTAATGTATTTTGAACTTTGAGGTGGCTGCTATGAGTCATTTTGAAACATGAATTTTTTGCTCATGAAAATACATATTTTTCACCATCCTTGAATTATAGATCATAGTTGGGAGTTGCAGAGCATCTATTTAGTCGACAACAACGTCCAGTACTCTGAACCCCATTCATTTCAATGACACATTTATTGTCATTTTCACGGTTACCACGGTAACATAGTTAAAAAATAGAGGTATGTTGTCATTGGCTTTTTTATTCAGTATGTCAAGCTAGATGTGCTTGCCCAATTTCAAATGTTTATGACAAAGTAATTTTTTTTTCAGTCCAATTCAAAATTCAAGGGGGCGGCTGTGGAGCAATTAATGTCTGACTTATGTAAATTGTATGTCTATGCGTTCAAATCAACATTTTGAACAAAAACGTATATTAAATGCCGGGACGTAGGACCCTGCATGTCTGAGTTATTTGCAATCTAAAACACACAAAAAAAAATGTTTTTTTTCTTTGCAGGCTGGCCACACCCCACATTTTATGACGTTTAAAAAAATCCAATAAAGTTGCCTTATAATCCCAGATGGCCCTAGTTGATTTGACCAATTTCCAAGTTTCTAGAATGTACATCCATGGCGTAAAAAAATTAAAATGTGAGAGTTAAAATTTCAAAAAAAATGGGTTACCGGGGCACAATGGTCGACTCTCCCGTAGGGTTTAGGGTGGGGTCATATAATATAATTTTTTACTTGTCTTGAGATGTTCTATGGTTCTCTACCAAATTTCATTTGTCTACGATGAAAAAGGTCTGTCATTGCCGTAATGTTTTTGATTTTTGGAGTGGCGCTGTTGAGGTCAATTTGAATAATTATTAATTTTTTTTAACATCAAAATAATAATTTTTTCGCCAACCTTGAATTTTGGGTCCAATAAAACTGAGTTTTCGTTAACGTTCAGGGGGTCAAAAATGGCCTGAAAGCGGCGTTTAAAAATAATAATGAATAAGATAAAATAATTAAAACTGCAAGCAGTGATAAAGGCCCTCGCCACCCTTGCGACCGCGGGGTTCACGCGACCGCGGGGGTTCACGCGACCGCGGAGTTCGCGCCTCTCGTTCCCGCTTACATCGCCCCTCCCACCAAAAACAGCGACTGAGTAATACTAACTCCATTCATTCCAATGAGAGCATTTTATGACATTTTCACACCTGCACGGTAGGAAATAGAGGTATGTCTTCATTGGCTTTTTTGTTTCAGTGTGATGAGTGGAATATGTGTACCAAATTGCGATGGTCCATGACAAAGGTTTTTTTTTTTCATTCCAGTTAACCAAAAACCCATGTATTTCAATGAGAAATATCGGTCGTTGCCATGGCAACACACTTACAAAATAGAGGTATGTGCTCTTTGGCTTTTTTGTTCAGTATGGGAATAGGGATGTCCATGCCAAATTTCAAATGTTTTTGAAAAAGTAAAATTTGTGGAGTCCCATTCAAAATTTCCAGGGGGCGCTGTGGAGCAATGGATTGTCTCATCTATGTAAAACTGTATATCATTAGGTTCAGATGAACATTGTGACCAAAATGTATATTAATGCCGGTTAGCAGGACACTGCATGTTTGCGTTAGGTGCAATTTAATACTTGAAAAAAAACGCCATTTTTTCTTTGCATGTTGGCTACACCCACATTTTATCACTTAGAAAATTTAAGGGAGTGGCTTTAATCCCACATGGGTCTAGTTCACTTTGACAATTTTTCAATTTTTTTAAATTAAAATCCATGGCTTAAAAAATCCAAAACGTGAGAGTTAAAATTTCAAAAAAAAAATGGGGTTCCGCCCACATGGCCGACTTCCTGTAGGGTTTAGGGTGGGGTCATAATATAATTTGTTACTTGTCTTGACATGTTCTATGGTTCTACCAAATTTCATTTTTTCTATGATGAAAAAGGTCTGTCATTGCCGTAATGTATTTTGAACTTTGAGGTGGCGCTATTGAGTCATTTTGCAACATTAATTTTTTTTGCACATCAAAATTACACATTTTTTCACCAACCTTGACATTTAGGTCACAGTTGGATTAGTGCAGAGCATCTATTTAGTCGGCAACAAAGTCCAGTACTCTGAACCCCATTCATTTCAATGACACATTTATGACGTTACCACGGTAACATAGTTGTAGATAGAGGTATGTTGTCATTGGCTTTTTTGTTCAGTATTGAAAGGTGGGTGGATGTCCCAAATTTTACATGTCTATGAGAACTTTGCCAAAAAATGATGGTGGTTGTAAGGGGGCGCTAGCGTGTCATTTTTGAATATTTTTGCCTGCTAACAAACTTCAAAATAACAAATTTTTCACCAACCTTCAATTTTGGTTCCAATAAAAGTGAGTTTTCGTTAATGTTCAGGGGGTTGTCAAAATGGCCTGGACCCAAAATAATAAAGAAGAAGAAGAATAACGGAAACTCATTTTTGAACCATTATTTTTCTCCTCCTAAACCATTAAAGCTACAGTCATGTGACTTTTCACATTGTGGCCCATCACAAATAAGGCCCCTGTGAATTTTTTCACAAGTCCACGACAAATCGATTGTCTTCTATGAATTTTTGAAAATGAAAATTGAAGAGGGCGCTAGAGAGTCAATTTGTGAGATAACACCATGATTTGCATATCATTGTGTTCAGCTCCCAAATGTGCATAAACACTGTATTAGCGTTTTCCCAACAAAAAATGTGTCAAAGAGAATATTTTATTGAAATATTCCAAAATTTTTCTATTTTGTATAAAATTCACCATGACCCACAGACACACCCAAAGTCATATTCAAATATAATTGATGATCTTTAATCTCACATGGGTTTAGTGGGTTTTGGCCAAATTTGAAGTGTTTGTGATGAAAACTGTGCGAGGAGATGTCCTGAATGTGAGGGTGTGCGCTTTTGTCGTTCCCGGGTTTGATCCAATATGGCCGACTTCCTGTACATTTTAGGGCGGGGCCATAATATCATTTTTGTCATGTCCCGACATGTTCTATTTTTTGACCTGAGTTTGAGATTTTTTAGGTCGACTTTTTTTCCGAGTTGGGCTCCCATAGGCCCCATGATTAATCAAGTTCAAGGGGGCGCTGTGGAGCAATGTAATATCTGACTTATATAAATTGTATGTCCGTGCGTTCAGTTCAACATTTTGAACAAAACGTATATTAATGCCGGGAAATAGGACCCTGCATGTTTGAGTTAACGCGCTTTTTAAAAGTAAAAAAAATTGCTTTTTTATTAGCAGGCTGACCACGCCCACATTTTATGACTTAGAAAAATCCAAATGAGTCATCTTTAATCCCACATGGGTCTAGTTCATTTTGACCAATTTATAAGTTTCTTGAATGAAAATCCACGGCGTAAAAAATCCAAACGTGAACGTTAAAATTTCAAAAAATGGGTTCCGCCCACAATGGCCGACTTCCTGTAGGGTTTAGGGTGGGGTCATAATATAATTTTTTTACTTGTCTTGACATGTTCTATGGTTCTACCAAATTTCATTTGTCTACGATGAAAAAGGTCTCTCATTGCCGTAATGTATTTTGAACTTTGAGGTGGCGCTATTGAGTCATTTTGAAACATTAATTTTTTTTGCACATCAAATTACACATTTTTTTCGCCAACCTTGAAGTTTAGGTCATAGTTGGATTAGTGCAGAGCATCTATTTAGTCGACAACAAAGTCCAGTACTCTGAACCCCATTCATTTCAATGACACATTTATGACATTTACCACGGTAACATGCTTATAAATAGAGGTATGTTCTCATTGGATTTTTGTTCAGGATGTTTAGCTAGATGTCTGCGTCAAATTTCAAATTGTTTTTGACAAAGTAATGTTTTTGGTCCCATTCAAAAGTTCAAGGGGGCGCTGTGGAGCAATGTCATGTCTGACTTATGTACATTGTATATCTATGGATTCAGATCAACATTTTGAACAAAATGTATATTAATGCCGGAAATAGGACACTGCATGTTTGAGTTACACGCAATTTAAAACTTAAAAAAATGCCTTTTTCTTTGCAGGATGATCACGCCCACATTTTAAGATGTAGAAAAATCCAAGACAGTCAGCTATAATCCCACAAGGTTCTAGTTCATGTTGACCAATTTGCAAGTTTGTTGAATTAAAATCCATGCCATAAAAAATCCAAACGTGAGAGTTAAAATTTCAAAAAAATGGGGTTCCGCCCCCACAATGGCCGACTCCTGTCGGGTTTAGGGTGGGGTCATAATATCATTTTCTACTTGTCTTGACATGTTCTATGGTTCTACCAAATTTAAATTGTCTACGATGAAAAAGGTCTGTCATTGCCGTAATGTATTTTGATTTTGAGGTGGCGCTACTGAGTCATTTTGAAATGTTAATTTTTCTGACCTGATTCAAAATAATAAATTTTTTCACCAACCTTGAATTTTGGGTCCAATAAAATTGAGTTTTCGTTAACGTTCAGGGGGGTCAAAAATGGCTTCAATCCGGCAACCAAAATAATAAGAAGAAGAAGAAGAATAATAATGGAAATTTTTTTCCTCCCATTTTTTTCCCTCCTAAACCATAAAAGCTACAGTCATGTGACTTTTCTCACATTGTGCCCCATCACAAATAAGGCCCCTGTGATTTTTTAGACAAGTCCATGACAAATCGATTGTCTTCTATGAATTTTTGAAAATGAAATTTGACGGGGGCGCTAGAGAGTCATTTTGTGAGATAAAGCCATGATTTGCATATCATTGTGTTCAGATCACCAAATGTGCATAACGCGCTGTATTAGCGTTTTCCCAACAAAAAATGTGTAGACGAGAAATATTTTATTGAAATATTCCAAAAATTGCTATTTTGTATAAAATTCACCATGACCACACCCAAAGTCATATTCAAATATAATTGATGATTTTTAATCTCACATGGGTTTAGTGGGTTTTGGCCAAATTTGAAGTGTTTGTGATGAAAAAAGTGTGCGAGGAGATGTCCTGAATGTGAGGGTGTGCGCTTTTGTCGTTCCCAGGTTTTGATCCAATATGGCCGACTTCTGTACATTTTAGGCGGGGCCATAATATCATTTTTGTCATGTCCCGACATGTTCTATTTTTTGATGCGAGTCTCAGATTTTTCGGTCGACTTTTTTCCGAGTCGGGCTCCCATAGGCCCAATGAAATCAAATAAAGTTTGAGGTGGCGCTACCGAGTCGTCTTTCGTTATTTTTTTTCGCGGTCTTTCGGTGACAATTAGAGCTTGGCGAGTTTCTAATTTTTGACACCACTAGCACTGGCATGTCGGGGCGTGTCCTACCACTTGATTTTTTTGCCATTTTTTCCCCCGTTTCGGACGCGGTTTAATGAGTCCCTCGCCGGGACGTTGTCTCCGGCCGGGCCTAATAATGGGAAATTTTTTTTCGAACCATTTTTTGTTCTCCTAAACCATAAAAGCTACAGTCATGTGACTTTCTCACATTGTGGACCCATCACAAATAAGGCCCTGTGAATTTTTTTTCACAAGTCCACGACAAATCGATTGTCTTGTATGAATTTTTGAAAATGAAATTTGAAGAGGGCGCTAGAGAGTCATTTTGTGAGATAAAGCCATGATTTGCATATCATTGTGTTCAGATCACAAATGTGCATAAAGCTGTATTAGCGTTTTCCCAACAAAAAATGTGTGAAAGAGAAATATTTTATTGAAATATTCCAAAAATTGCGATTCTGTATAAAATTCGCCATTTCCACCACACCCAACGTCATATTCAAATATAATTGATGATCTTTAATCTCACATGGGTTTTAGTGGGTTTTGGCCAAATTTGAAGTGTTTGTGATGAAAACTGTGCGAGGAGATGTCCTGAATGTGAGGGTGTGCGCTTTTGTCGTTCCCGTGTTTGATCCAATATGGCCGACTTCCTGTACATTTTAGGGCGGGGCCATAATATCATTTTTGTCATGTCCCGACATGTTCTATTTTTTTATGCGGAGTTCAGATTTTTCGGTCGACTTTTTTCCCGAGTCGGGCTCCCATAGGCCCAATGAAAATCAAAGTTTGAGGTTGGCGCTACCGAGTCGTCTTTCGTTATTTTTTTTCGCGGTCTTCGGTGACAATTAGAGCTTGGCGAGTTCTAATTTTTGACACCACTCACTCACTGGCACAGTCGGGCGTGTTAACCACTTGATTTTGCCCATTTTTCCCCGTTTCGGACGCGGGTTTTAATGAGTCCCTCGCCGGGACGTTGTCTCCGGCTCGGGCCTAATAATTAAAACTGCAAGCAGTGATAAAGGCCCTCGCCACCCTTGCGACCCACCCCGGGTGCGGGGGGTTTCACGCGACCGTGGAGTCGCATGCGCTTCTTGTTCCCGTGCTTACATCGCAAAGACCCTCCCCACCAAAAACAGCGACTGAGTAATACTACTCCATCATTCCAATGAGAGCAGTTTATCTTTTTTCGCTACATTTTCACACTCTGCACGGTTGGAAATAGAGGTATGTCTTCATTGGCTTTTGTATTGTTCAGTTATGATGAGTGGAATATGTGTACCAAATTTAATGGTTTATGACAAAGTAAATATTTTTTTTTCCCATTTAACCAAAACCCATGTATTTCAATGAGGACAAACTTGAAAAAAAAAAATGTCGTTGCCATGGCAAACACACTTGGAAAAGGAGGTATGTTTCCATTGGCGTTTTGGTTTTGTTCAGTATGGTGATAGGGATGTCCAAGGCCAAATTTTCAAATGTTTTTTGAAAAGTACATTTTTTTTGGTCCCATTCAAATTTCAAGGGGGCGCTGTGGAGAACAATATAATGTCATGAAAATTTTAAATTGAGGTATGTCTATGCATTCAGATCAAGATTTTGAACAAATCGTATATTAATGCCGGGAAATCGGACGCTGCTGTTTGAGTTACGTACGATTTAATACTTCAAAAAATTGCTTTTTTTCTTACAAGGCTGGCCACACCCCCACATTTTATAACTTAGAAAAATCCAAGGAGTCGTCTTTAATCCCACATGGGTCTAGTTCTATTTGACCAATTTGCAAGTTTGTTGTATGAAAATCCATGGCGTAAAAAAATTCAAACGTGAGAGTTAAAAGGCCCTAAGAAAAAATGGGGTTCACGCCACAATGGCCGACTCCCTGTAGGGTTAGGGTGGGGTCATAATATAATTTTTTACTTGTCTTGACATGTTCTATGGTTCTACCAAATTTCATTTGTGTCCTGCGATGAAAAAGGTCTGTCATTGCCGTAAAGTATTTTGAACTTTGAGGTGGCGCTACTGAGTCATTTTGAAAACATTAATTTTTTTTGCACATCAAATTACACATTTTTTCACCAACCTTGAATTTTGGGTCATAGTTGGATTAGTGCAGAGCATCTATTTAGTCGACAAGAAAGTCCAGTACTCTGAACCCCATTCATTTCAATGACACATTTATGATGTTACCACGGTAAACATAGTTGCAAATAGAGGTATGTTCTCATTGGCTTTTTTGTTCAGTATGTTGAAGCCAGATGTCCATGCCAAATTTCAAATGGTTTTGACAAAGTAATTTTTTTTTGGTCCCATTCAAAATTTCAAGGGGGCGCTGTGGAGCAATGTAAATGTCTGATGTATGTAAATTGTATGTCGTTGTGTTTCAGATCAACATTTTTCAACAAAAACGTATATTAATGCCGGGAAATAGGACGCTGCATGTCTCAATTATTCGCAATTTAAAACTTAAAAAAATGGCTTTTTTCTTGGCAGGCTGACCACGCCCACATTTTATGACAGAAAAAAATCCAAGACAAACACCTTTAATCCCACATGGGTGTAGTTCATTTGACCAATTTCCAAGTTTCTAGAATGAAAATCCATGGCGTAAAAAATTCAAAAGTGACATTTAAAATTTGGAAAAAATTGGGTTTCCGCCCACAATGGCCGACTTCCTGTAGGGTTAGGGTGGGGGGTCATAATATAATTTTTTACTTGTCTTGACATGTTTCTATGGTTCTACCAAAATTTCATTTGTCTACGATGAAAAAGGTCTGTCATTGCCGTAATGTATTTGAAACTTTGAGGTGGCGCTATTGAGTCATTTTGAAACATAATTTTTTTGCTCATGAAAATTACATATTTTTTCACCATCCTTGAATTTTAGGTCATAGTTGGATTAGTGCAGAGCATCTATTTAGTCGACAACAAAGTCCAGTACTCTGAACCCCATTCATTTCAATGACACATTTCTGACCATTTCCACGGTTACCACGGTAACATAGTTAAAAATAGAGGTATGTTCTCATTGGCTTTTTTTGTTCAGTATGTCAAGTTAGATGTGCTTGCCCAATTTCAAAATGTTTATGACAAAGTAAGTTTTTTTCCGTCCCATTCAAAATTTCAAGGGGGCGCTGTGGAGCAATTAATGTCTGACTTATGTAAATTGTATGTCGTTGCGTTCAAATCAACATTTTGAACAAAACGTATATAATAAATGCCGGGAAGTAGGACCCTGCATGTCTGAGTTATTTTTGCAATCTAAAACTACAAAAAATTGTTTTTTTCTCTTTGCAGGCTGGCCACACCCCACATTTTATGACGTAAAAAAAATCCAAGGAAGTTGCTTATAAATCCCAGATGGCCCTAGTTGATTTTGACCAATTTCCAAGTTTCTAGAATAAAAAATCCATGGCGTAAAAAAAAATCCAAATGTGAGAGTTAAAATTTCAAAAAAATGGGTTTACCGGGCACGATGGCCGACTCCCTGTAGGGTTTAGGGTGGGGTCATAATATAATTTTTTACTTGTCTTGACATGTTCTATGGTTCTACCAAATTTCATTTGTCTGCGATGAAAAGGTCTGTCATTGCCGTAATGTATTTTGAACTTTGAGGTGGCGCTACTGAGTCATTTTGAAACATTATTTTTTTTGCACATCAAATTACACATTTTTTCACCAACCTTGAATTTTGGATCATAGTTGGATTAGTGCAGAGCATCTATTTAGTCGACAAGAAAGTCCAGTACTCTGAACCCCATTCATTTCAATGACACATTTATGATGTACCCACGGTAACATAGTTGCAAATAGAGGTATGTTCTCATTGGCTTTTTTGTTCAGTATGTGAAGCCAGATGTCCATGCCAAATTTCAAAATGGTTTTGACAAAGTAATTTTTTGGTCCCATTCAAAAGTTCAAGGGGGCGCTGTGGAGCAATGTAATGTCTGATGTATGTAAATTGTATGTCGTTGTGTTCAGATCAACATTTTCAACAAAACGTATATTAATGCCGGGAAATAGGACGCTGCATGTCTCAATTATTCGCAATTTAAAACTTAAAAAAATTGCTTTTTTCTTGGCAGGCTGACCACGCCCACATTTTATGACAGAAAAAAAATCCAAGACAAACACCTTTATCACATGGGTGTAGTTCATTTTGACCAATTTCCAAGTTTCTAGAATGAAAATCCATGGCGTAAAAAATTCAAAAGTGACATTTAAAATTTGGAAAAAAATGGGGTTCCGCCCCACAATGGCCGACTTCCTGTAGGGTTTAGGGTGGGGTCATAATATAATTTTTTACTTGTCTTGACATGTTCTATGGTTCTACCAAATTTCATTTGTCTACGATGAAAAAGGTCTGTCATTGCCGTAATGTATTTTGAACTTTGAGGTGGCGCTATTGAGTCATTTTGAAACATAAATTTTTTTGCTCATGAAAAATACATATTTTTTCACCATCCTTGATTTTTAGGTCATAGTTGGATTAGTGCAGAGCATCTATTTAGTCGACAACAAAGTCCAGTACTCTGAACCCCATTCATTTCAATGACACATTTCTGACCATTTCCACGGTTACCACGGTAACATAGTTAAAAATAGAGGTATGTTCTCATTGGCTTTTTTGTTCAGTATGTCAAGTTAGATGTGCTTGCCCAATTTCAAATGTTTATGACAAAGTAAGTTTTTTTCCGTCCCATTCAAAATTTCAAGGGGGCGCTGTGGAGCAATTTAATGTCTGACTTATGTAAATTGTATGTCGTTGCGTTCAAATCAACATTTTGAACAAAACGTATATTAATGCCGGGAAGTAGGACCCTGCATGTCTGAGTTATTTGCAATCTAAAACTACAAAAAATTGTTTTTTTCTTTGCAGGCTGGCCACACCCACATTTTATGACGTAAAAAAATCCAAGGAAGTTGCTTATAATCCCAGATGGCCCTAGTTGATTTTGACCAATTTCCAAGTTTCTAGAATAAAAATCCATGGCGTAAAAAAAAAATCCAAATGTGAGAGTTAAAATTTCAAAAAAAAAATGGGTTACCGGGCACGATGGCCGACTCCCTGTAGGGTTTAGGGTGGGGTCATAATATAATTTTTTACTTGTCTTGACATGTTCTATGGTTCTACAAATTCATTTGTCTACGATGAAAAAGGTCTGTCATTGCCGTAATGTATTTTGATTTTGAGGTGGCGCTATTGAGTCATTTTGAAAGTGTAATTTTTTGACCCTCAAAATAATACATTTTTCACCAGTCTTGATTTTGGGTCCCAGTACAATTTAGTTTTCGTTAACGTTCAGGGAGTCAAAAATGGCCTCAAAGCGGCCGTAAAAAAATAATAAGAATAATATAATAATGGAAATTTTTTTTCGACCCTATTTTTTTTCTCCTAAACCATAAAGCTACAGTCATGTGACTTTCTCACATTGTGCCCCATCACAAAATAAGGCCCCTGTGAATTTTTTTTCACAAGTCCACGGCAAATCGATTGTCTTCTATGAATTTTTGAAAAGGAAATTTGAAGAGGGCGCTAGAGAGTCATTTGTGTGAGATAAAGCCATGATTTGCATATCATTGTGTTCAGCTCACAAATGTGCATAAACGCTGTATTATTAGCGTTTTCCCAACAAAAATGTGTGGACGAGAAATATTTTATTGAAATATTCCCAAAAAATTTGCAATTTTGTTTAAAATTCACCATGACCACACCCAAAGTCATATTCAAATATAATTGATGATCTTTAATCTCACATGGGTTTAGTGGGTTTTGGCCAAATTTGAAGGTGTTGTTGATGAAAACTGTGCGAGGGTCGATGTCCTGAATGTGAGGGTGTGTGCGCTTTTTGTCAATCACCAAGGTTTTGATCCAATATGGCCCCGACTTCCTGTACCATTTTAGGGCGGGGCCTTAATATCATTTTTGTCATATCCCGACATGTTCTATTTTTTTTATGTGTAGTCTCAGATTTTTTCACGTCGACTTTTTTTCCGAGTCGGGCTCCCTATGGCCCAATGAAAATCAAAGTTTGAGGTGGCGCTATCGAGTCGTCTTTCGTTCGATGTTTTTTTTTCGGGTCTTCGGTGACAATTAGAGCTTGGCGAGTTCTTAATTTTTGACACCACTCACTGGCATGTTCGGGGCGTGTTACCACTTGATTTTTGCCATTTTCCCCGTTTCGGACGCGGTTTTAATGATCTACCCTCGCCGGGACGTTGTACTCCGGCTCGGGCCTAATTACAAACTGCAAGCATGTGATAAAGGCCCTCGCCACCCTTGCGACCGCGTTATCGCGCACAACACGCCACCGCGGAGTTTGCGCCTCTCGTATCCCACGCTTACACATCGCCCCTCCCACCAAAATCAGCGACTGAGTAATACTACTTCATTCATTCCAATGAGAGAGCATTTATGACATTTTCACACCTGCACGGTGGAAATAGAGGTATGTTTCCTTTGGCTTTTTTTGTTCAGATTATGAGTGTAATATGTGTAGCAAATTTCAATGGTCAATGACAAAGTAAATTGTTTTTCATCCCAGTTAACCCAAACCCATGTGATTTCAATGAGAAAATGTCGGTCGTTGCCATGGCAACACACTGCAAATAGAGAGTATGTTCTCATTGGCCTTTTTTTGTCAGTATGGGGATAGGGATGTCCATGCCAAATTTCAAATGTTTTTTGGAAAAAGTTAAATTTTTGGGTTCCCATTCAAAATTTTCAGGGGGCCGCTGTGGAGCAATGGATTATCTCAGCGATGTAAACTGTATATCATTTAGTTTGTATATAAGATTGGTTGACCAAAAAATGTATATTAATTGCCGGTTAACAGGACACTGCATTTTTGTAGTTAGTTGCGCAATTCAATACTTCAAAAAACGCTGTTTTTTTCTTTGCATGCTGGCCAAACCCACAATTTATGACTTAGAAAAATCCAAGTGAGTCGCCTTTAATATCCCACATGGGCCTAGTTCATTTTGGACCAATTTGCAAGTTTGTTGGATGAAAATCCATGGCGTAAAAAATCCAACAAACGTGAGAGTTAAAATTTGTAAAAAAAAAAAGGGTGGTTCTGCCCACAATGGGCGACTTCCTGTAGGGTTTAGGGTGGGTCATAATATAATTTTTGACTTGTCTTGACATGTTCTATGGTTTGTACCCAATTTCATTTGTCTACGATGAAAAAGGTCTGTCATTGCCGTAATGTATTTTGAACTTTGAGGTGGCGCTACCGAGTCATTTTGAAACATTAATTTTTTTGCACATCAAAATACACATTTTTTCACCAACCTTGAATTTTGGGTCATAGTTGGATTAGTGCAGAGCATCTATTTAGTCGACAACAAAGTCCAGTACAGTACTCTGAACCCCCATCATTTCAATGACACATTTCTGACCATTTCCACCGGTTACATGGTAACATAGTTCCAAATAAAGGTATGTTCTCATTGGCTTTTTTGTTCAGTATATGAAGCCACCATGTCCCTGTCAAATTTCAAATGTTTAGGACAAAGTAATTTTTTGGGTCCCATTCAAAAAAGTTCAAGGGGCGCTGTGGAGCAATGTAATGTCTAAAAAATTTAAATTGTATATCTATCAATTAAGAATCAAGATTTTGAACACAAAATGTATATTAATGCCGGGACATAGGACACTGGCATGTTTGAGTTACGTACGATTTAAATACTTCAAAAAAGAGCTTTTTTCTTTGCATGGCTGGCCACACCCACATTTTATGACTTAGAAAAATCCAGTGAGTCGCCTTAATCCCACATGGGTCTAGGTCCTTTTGCCCAATTTGCAAGTTTTTGGAAAAGAAAATCCACCGCGTAAAAAATCCAAAACGTGAGAGTTAAAATTTCAAAAAATGGGGTTCCGCCCACATTGTCCGACTTCTGTAGGGTTTAGGGTGGGGTCATAATATATTTTTTTTACTTGTCTTGAAATGTTCTATGGTTTCTACCAAAGATTTCATCTGTTTTCTACGATGAAAAACTAAAGTCCGTCATTGCCGTAAGTGTTTTTTGATTTTGGAGGTTTTGTGGGGGATGGTTGGCGCTTAATGAGTCATTTTTTAAATATTAATTTTTGTGGGCCCATCAAAACTAACTGAATTTTTTCACCAAACCTTGAATTTTGGGTACAATAA
>JAIEZT010000101.1:543010-547315 GCA_019594935.1 Periophthalmus modestus | reverse complement strand
AGCATCGAGAAGGAGCTGGTGCGTTTTGGGAAGTTGGCGAGTGGTTTGAGGCCGGTGCGTCTGGGCTGTAAAGACGCGCGTCTGCAGCACGTACAGTCGCTCAGACGACAGTGTTTCATGTACCTGAATGATCCGAGCGGTGAACTCGAGCTTTCTTTCACTGTGAAGTTTGAGAACAGGCCCCTACACTCTGTATGTGAGCTCAGGGAGCATCAAGTGTTTTGAGTGCGGGGATGTGGGACATAAACGCGCGTCATGCCCCCACAGAGAGCCACGGGGCGGGGAGGCCGAGCGGGAGGCGAGCGCACAGAGAGCCCAGACACCCGGTGACACTCCGGAGGCAGAGCAGGAGCAACCAGGGCCCTCAGGGGCCACAAATGTTCAGACTGAGGCAGAGATGCACAATGAGCCACAGGAGGAGGAGAGCACAGAGGAGCAGAGTGAGCCACAGGAGGAGGAGACAGACACACAGAGTGAGAAAGGAGGAGGAGACAGACACACTGGGAGAAAGTGTGACCACTGCCCTGGACCCGTCACAGAACACAGACAGTGCAGAGGAGGGGGGGGGCAGCGGGAGAGGACAGTGAGCAGTGTGAGGACGGAGAGGACAGGGAGCAGGAGGAGGACGGAGAGGACAGGGAGGAGGAGGACACACTGTCACAGTTCTCAGACATGTCTCAGGAGGCGGGGCCAGATGAACCTGCTCCTTATTCCATTAAGGACATCAATGAGTTCCTGGATGTTACTTATGGTAACAAAGCTGTGAATGTGCAGGACTTCTTCCCTGATGTCGATGGTTTCATCAACTCAGTCAGGAAATTAAAAAGGCAGGTGGGCATCAAACAGTTAAGTCAAAAAAAAAGATACAGACTGGCAAAGCTCTTAGCAAAGATCAGTAAGTGTAAGAAACGAGCAGGAACTAATAAACAGAAATAATGGGTGGTGCACACTGGTGTCTCCTTTTGTCTATTGTGTGTCTATTTACTGTTTTCTATTTTCCTTTCTATCTTCCTATGGAGAGCCTCAAAATAGGATCCCTGAATATTAATGGGGGCAGGGACAGAGAGAGGCAAGCAGCGGTGGTCCAGATGGCTAAACTTAAAAAATATTGACGTGTGTTGTTCCTACAGGAGACACACAGCACTGGGGACAATGAAACAGACTGGGGCAGGGGTTGGTCAGGGACGATTTTCATGAGCCACGGCTCTAATGTGAGCGCAGGAGTAGCAGTGCTGGTGTCTGAGCGGGTGAGGCTGGGTAATGCCTCTCACCTGGAAGTAGAGGGAGGCAGGCTGCAGGTGGTGCAGGGGACAGTTAGTGGAAAACACTTTGTTTTCATCAACATCTATGCTCACACCTCACCTGTGAGCCGCACACAGCTACTGCACACTCTGAACAACCAACTCAAAACTTTTAACAGTGACTCGGTGATAGTGGTGGGAGGAGACTGGAACTGCACGACACACACTCACGACAGGAACACGGTAGAGCCCCACCCAAATACAGCCGCCCCTGCTGGCCAGTGTACTGAGGGAGAACGACCTCATAGACACGTGGAGGCAGTGCCACCCCCCCACGGCGCGTCAGTACACGTGGGTCCGCGCGCCAGTGGGGGCAGTGTGAGCGCAGCACGTCTAGACAGGATTTATATAACCAATCATATACAAAACTCACCTCAAAAGAGCCCAAATAACACCTATTGGTTTTTCAGATCACCATTTGACCACAATGGAGTGCATTCTCCCAACATGTGCTCCACGCTGCCCCTACTGGCGCCTGAATGTAAAACTTCTGCAGGACAGGGGGTTCATCCAGGCCTTCAGGGAGTTCTGGGAGCAGTGGAGGTCTAGGAAGGTAGATTTTGAGAACATACTTAAGTGGTGGGAGGTGGGGAAGACCCAGATCAAGCTTTTTGTTCAACAGTACGTGCTGTTCTCACAGCGCTCAGAGAGGGACGAGCTAGAGCAGCTGGAGAGGGAAGTAGCCGTCATAGAGGAGGGGCTGATCAGGGGAACAGGGAGTAGAGGCACGTGGGCAAACAGGAAGGGGGCTCTGAGGTCCTTCCTGAGTGAAAGAGCAAAGGGGGCGCTAGTTAAAGCAAAGGTTATCGGACTGGCTGAGATCGACGCACCTACGCGATACTTTTTTAACTTAGAAAAGAAAGGCAGCACATCAAATAACATAATGCACCTTAAAACTGGCCAATGGGGAGGTCACTTCTGACCCATCACTGATGCGGCAGGAGGCCATTAACTTTTACACTAATTTGTTTGGGGGCTGGTGAATGTGACGAGCGGAGTCGGGAGCAGATGGTGGAGGAGTTGCCTGTGCTGGAGGAGTTCGAGGCAGCAGCTCTGGCCTCTCCGGTTACTCAGGAGGAGATGGACTCTGCAGTGCAGCAGCTCAGCTGTGGCCGAGCCCCTGGGATCGACGGACTTCCTCCAGAGTTCTACAAAAAGTTCTGGTCTGTGCTCGGGGAAGATGTATATACAGTCTTCACTACAGCTCTGGATTTGGGTCGCCTCCCACGTAGCTGCACTAGAGCGGTCCTGGCCCTACTGCCCAAGAAGGGTGACCTGACACTGCTCAAGAACTGGAGGCCAGTCTCCCTGCTCTGTACAGACTATAAAATCATCGCCAAAGTTTTTTTTAAACAGACTAAAGGAGTGTTTGGACAGTATCATCTCACCTACACAGTCATACTGCATACCTGGACGGACTATTATGGACAATATCTTTCTCATCCGTGACATCATAGACATTGGAAAAATTAAGGACTTGAACATTGGTCTCCTGTCAATCGACCAGGAGAAGGCCTTTGATCGGGTAGACCACAACTACCTGTTCAAGACTATGGGTGCGTTTGGGTTTCCCAGGAAGTTCGTCAGCTGGTTAGAGACTCTGTATGAAGGAGCCACAGTGTTGCTAAGGGTGGGGGGAGGACTCAGTCGGCCGGTGGAGGTGAGGAGGGGCATCAGGCAGGGTTGTCCTCTGTCAGGGATGCTCTATTCTCTGGCCATAGAGCCACTGCTCCGGAAGCTCGGCAGAGGATTGAGGGGACTCAGACTGGAGCAGGCCTCACAGCCCCTCTGCCTGTCAGCCTATGCAGACGACGTCACTGTGATCATCTCGGGGCAGGAGGACGTGGGGACAGTGCAGCAAAGTCTGTCCCTCTATGAGCGCGCTTCCTCTGCACGGGTAAACTGGTCAAAGTCTGAGGGCTACCTCCTGGGACCATGGGAGCACCAGGCGAGACCCGTTCTTCCCGGGGGGACTACAGTGGAGCACGGAGGGGTTCAAAGTGTTTGGGCGTGTTTCTGGGGAGCCAGCAGTTTCAGACCAAAACTGGGATGGTCTTGTGGAAAAGGTGAGTGCCCGATTGTCTCGATGGGCCTGGGTCCAGCCCCAGCTGTCTTATAGGGGGAGAACTCTGGTGGCTAACACTCTGGCTGCCTCCTGTCTGTGGCACCGTTTTACCATCTTGCAGCCTCCGGACTCTGTGGTGGCAGATATTCAAAAGAAACTGGTGGACTTTTTCTGGGGCGGCTATCATTGGCTGAGGGCTGCGGTGCTGTACCTACCTGTGGAGGAGGGAGGACAGGGGCTAGTGGACATTTCCAGTAGACTGGCGGCACTCCGCCTGAGGACAGCTCAGCGTTTACTTTATGGCCCCCAACAACTGTGGACAGAGACGGCAGCTGTCCTGCTGCGCCGAGTGGAGGGACTGGGCTACGACAAACACCTGTTCCTCTTGGACTTGAAAGCAGTGGACTTTTCAGAGACATCAGGGTTCTACCAGTCGGTGCTGAAGGCCTGGAGCTCGGTGCTGGAGTGCTCCAGGGAGGAGCCATATGGACGCGCTGGGCAGGAGCCACTGTTTTTTAATCCTATGGTTAAGAGCAGCCTGCTGGACTCAATCCAAATGAGGCGGGCACTGGTGGCAGCAGGGCTCACAAAGCTGATGGATCTAAGAACCAAACAGGGCTGGAAGAGCGCAGCTCAGCTGAGCCAGGAGACTGGGGTGAGGTCTGAGCGGGTGCTGCAGAGGCTGCTGGTGGAGGTTCAGCGCGGACTCTCCGTCCGCTTCAGAGAGATACTGGGGCTCTACGGGCAATCCCCACCTGTCCAGCCGGGGCCCTTTCCCTCGCTGTGTGTGCGGGCCGCCGGAGGCCTGTTATTGTTTGATTCCCCTGTCCTCCCAGAAATGTCCGCAGTGGAAAAGAAGGACTTCTACACCCTATGTACCAAGGTCCTCCACAGAGCCGAGCTGCTCGGTGTCCCGGAGTCTAGGTGGTCGGGTGTGTT